>OX451346.1:5368885-5655233 GCA_949629155.1 Myopa testacea | reverse complement strand
TCTTGTGATGAGGAATCACAGTGATTTGATGATGATGGTGATTATGCTGTGGTGAACTCTGAAGTGAGAGGTGATTCTATTATGGTGATTCTTGATCAGTTGATTGTGATGCTGGTGATTCGAGGTGACTTTCGATTTGATTTTTTTTTTATAAAATCCAGTAGTTTTAAAGATAATCTGAAGATGAAAAGGAAAGTGAAAAGTAGAGCAAGGAGAGTGATAATCAAATATCACTCAAGTAGGAGAGAAAGAGATAGATAGAGAGGGGAGAAGAGAGGGAGGAAAAAGAGAGAGAGAGTGATATAGTGAGAGAAGAGAAAGTATGTTACACATGTAAATATGAAAATCGAAAAATGAAATCGGTTTTTCTTTTTCTTTGTTTTGTTTTTTATTATTATTATTATATTATTTTTATTTCACATTATTTCTGATACTTTATACAAAAAACTATATAATTTTACAATATTTATAACTATTAATTATTAATTAATTGAAGTTGCGTCATCGAGCGCTTTGGATGTCTGCTATTGAAGGTCTGTTTGTCTCTTTCTCCCGCACACGCTCACTGCACGTTCTCTCCGCGTTCATCCCATGCTAGCCCTCTTCTACATATTTCACAGTTCTAAAATCTAAAATCTTATATAATAAAATGGTTTTTATTTGTTTTGATTTTATTTTTTTTTATTTGTTTCTTTTTAATTACTGTATAAGTTTAATTAATTATGCTTGTTTTTAATAAATAAACAAATATAGTGTATGTGTGTGTGTATGTATGCGGCTGTGTATTTCTGTTTATATGTATGTATTTCAATTGTATTATAATAGCATATATAATACACATATGTGTATATACTCGTGTGTATAAGGTGTGGGCCATCAGCTGGTTTTTTTATCAATTCAATAATTAATTGATGCTTTAGTTAAAGAATTCAAAAGGAAACCAGCAGGTGGCCCACCCTATATGTGTATGTATATATATGTATGTATATATAGTACTTTTTGTACTTTTTCTATATATACAAATACAAATCCATATATATGAATATTTTCTCAATTTAAATATTTTCCTCGGTGGCTTGTTTTGGCCTCGGGATCAAATTAAATATTAAACGATAAGCTTAAACGGATTCCCAGAATTTCTTTCAATTATTTCTGGAGTTGTTGTTGTTTTGTACAGCGCTGTGTATGTGGTGTCTGTGTGTGTCTGCTTACTTAAATGTGAGTGTGAAATTCTTCCTCGGATTTCCTTCTTTCATTTTCATTATTCATATAATCCTTTTTTTTAATAACGGCTTTGTTATAACTTTACTTTTATACTGTTATATAAAGAACGGTTTATTTCTATTTTCTTTTATATTTATTATTTTTCTCTTCTTTTTCTCTATCTTTTTTTGCGTTATTATTTCTGCTTATTTTTCCTTTGATTTCCTCTTTTTTTGTTATGCTTTCCTTCTTTCTTTATTGACTTTGAAACTTTAAAAATCTAAAACTTTTTATTTATTTATCTACAACTTATTTCAGGTTCTTTTTTAATTCCTCTCCTCTACAGTTTACAGTTTTGTTGTTTAGATTTCTTCGTTCCACTCTTTGATGGTTTGCTATTTGGTTTTGTTTTGCTTTTCTTCCTTTGTTTCTCTCATATTTTCTTACTTTACTCTAGTATTTTCTAGTGGCTTTTATTGTTGTTGTGTTTCCTTTTATAAATAACTTTCTTTTAATATTCCTTCCGTCTCTTTTCCTCTTGTGTTTGTTCGAGTACAAATATAATCGGCTTCAATTTCATTTCAAAACTGTGAGTGAAAATAAATCATCTCATCATCATTTTAATTGCTTGGTTTCTTTTAATTTAGTTTTTACACAATATAATCAATGCCAACATAGTTTACTTTGATTTCTGTTTTTATTGATTGATTTTGATTTTGTACAATTTATTATATTTTTTTTGCAAATATTTAACTTTATTTTATTTTTATTTTTATTAAAACCTTCGACTGAATTGGAAACTTTTTCATTTCTAGAAGAATTTTTATTATCGCAGAAAAGTTTTCTCCACACTTTATATTTATTACTTTATTTCTTATGAAAATATTTTTATTTAAACACTAGAATAGTTTAGGTTCTGTTAAAAATATTAGTTGTTCTTCAAATAAATGTTGTTAAATGTTCCTTATTTTATTTTCTTTCTTTTTATTTTTATTTCTTTTTATTTCTCTCTGAATTTATTATATTTTATGTCTCTTTCTATTTTATGTTTCTTCTATTGTGTTTTATTTGATTTCTCTTTGAATTGATTTTATTTTATTTTATTTCTTTTATTGAAATAATTATACTGAAAGTAATTTAATAAAACTAAAATTCATTGTTATTTAATTTATAACTTTTTATTTTTTCTGCTTCCTTAATTTTATTACTTAAATTTATTTTTTTTTTTTTTTATTAATTTTATTGATTTTATTGCAGAATTTAAAACAGAAAAACTCTCTTCGGATGCTTTAATTTGAATGCCAAACTATTGAATTACATTATATTGTCAGTAGTTAATTTTCACGATATATTTTGAAGTCTATTAAATCCTTTTAACTTCTTTAAATTTCTTTAAACTTTAAATAATTTAATAATTCAGTTATTTTTGGTTTTTGTTAATCAAAACTTTCAAAATAAAACTTAAAACTAGCGAAGTTGATTTTTATTGATCAGAATTCATGGTGGTTTTTCTGCCTCGCTTTATTAGTTAGAATATCTTTTTTTCTTTCTTTTTATTTTGTTTTAATTTAATACAATTATTTAGCAATAAATAATACGGCTTAATTTAGTAGGTTTTCTTAGGTTATGTTTTGCGTTCATGTGATGGACCTGCAGGCGAAAAAAAGGGTAAAAAATAAGAATTTGAAATATTTTTTATAATAAAATATATATAAAATAATAATCATAAAATATGGAGAAATAATCGAGAAAGGAAAGATGAAAAATTATAATAATAAAATGTGTTATTTTTTTATTTAACTCACCAATTAAAATAGTTCTCCGGATTGTGGCAACCCTTCTCAGAGCCGCACCACTTCGACTCCTGCAGCGCTGGACACGGACGTCCGCCGCGTCTGCCATGCTTGATGACCTTGCGGTAGCGGTTCATCTCGCCGATTCCACAATTCTTGCTGCAGGCCGACCACTCGGACCAGTGACTCACGCGGCAGTCGCGTTGACGTCGCGTGCGGCGTCGCTTCGACTGTACCGAGGAGCTGCGGCCATCACCGCCGCGCCGATGATAACTCTGAGCGATGTTCTGCATGAGGGCGTGTTTGTCATTCTTCGGCACGACATTCGAGGCGTTGTTCCTGGAAGCAAAGAGATCGAAGAGTTTAAATTTAAAAGCATTGTTCGTTGTCTCGAATCGGAATCACTTAGAATTCCATTTCATTAACCCAGTTTTTTATGGGTGACAGAAACAGATGACAGAATGAACACTAAATGAATAGCAACAGAAAGAGCAGCCATAAAGAATAACAGAAAAAAAAAAACAACAACAACAATAAGAATGTATTCAAAAAAAGAACTGAAAAATACGAGATCATAAAATCGTTGTTTTATTTCGATACTCGTTTTTTACTCTTCTAGCCAACGACTGCTCCTTCGAGAACCACCATTAATGAGATAGAGAAGAAGAAGAAGCATAAGTGCATGAATTTTATTCCACCGCCAGATGGCGCTCTTTACCTAATGACTGTGGCTATCGCTGCGATTTCCCTCGGAATTGAAATTGAATGCGATTTTCAATCGAAGATTTGCATTCGTTTAATAATCTTAAGAGTCATGATCTCAGGGTTATTTAAAACAGATTTATTTAAAACTAATTAAAAATAACATTTTCAATACTTTCCAAATGGTTTACATTTTTACACTTTTACAGTTTTACACTTTTTCTACTTATAATTTTCGGGGTTATATAAGGAAACTTTTAACTATAGTATAACACAACAGAAGAGTTCCTCACGAGGCGCCATATAAACACCCGGCTGTACGGGGGCGCCTACAAGAACAGTTGGACGGGGCGGTGGCTGAGCGCCGATGACGAGTGATGGTCCACCGAAGACGACGGCTGGCGGTGGTGGTGCATATCCGCCGCCTACAACAACAACTTCTGCCGGTGGACGCGGTCGACCAGCACCAATATTTATATTCACCGAAGTGCCACCAGGTCGTGGCTGCTGCTGTTGTTGTGGTGCTCGTGGAGGGCAACAGTAGGGTGGAGGACCGGCTCCCGGGCTGCCTACTCGACCCCAACCAGGCGGCGCCATGTTTTTAGTAGTCAGTCAAATGAGATCCTCTTCTTCTTCTTCTTGTTATTCCTTTTGTGATCGGGTATGGAACTGAAACTAACGGCTCCGATCCGATTTGATTCGATTGATTTGTGGTTTAGAACTAATGGCATGAATGGACTGAATGCCGCGGTGGTAACCGCGATAAACACTTCAACCACGAAATGATATCATGACGAAGTGAAATCATATTCTGAAATCTATCAATCAAACCTCTGGATGGATTACAGCTGACTTTAAATGAAATTTAATGTCTATTGTAGATAAGATACTAGAAGCCGAAGAATAAAAATGATATTTTTCATGCTTGTTTATCGTTGTCTTTTTTTACTATTCTTATCTTTGATTCTACCCACCGTTCTTCGGTTCGATTCTTTGCTTCTTTCTTTCTTATCGATTATGAACATTAGTTAATTGAATTTTTTAAAATACTCTTCCATGAAGTTCTAAAGCCAACTTTTAAAGCAACTTAACTTAGTTAAAAGTTAATGGTTATATACATTCTATCTCTTTCATCCAGCTCACATGACAACCATTGGGCTCACCACTTTCCCACCTCAGAACTCACACCCACCTCAGTACTCACCCACCTCAGTACTCATCCACCTCAGTACTCATCCACCTCAGTACTTACCCACCTCAGTACTCACCCATCTCAATACTCACCCCTCTCAACAACCGCTCACCTAACTTTATGCACATCCTTTGGTTTCAGTGCTCATTACAAGAAACTGTTTCCGTTAAATATTCAGGCTCTTTTACAGAACAACAGCAACACAAACCAGCTATAACAACAACAACAAAAACCCAACCTAGTCTCATTCCTTGGAAACTCTTTTGTTTGCTTCATCGACAAGATTTCGAGCTTGAGCTGGATTTAAATACAAGATACGAGATACGACCAATTTAAAGCTCCATCGTATTCAACAGATTTCGTTGTGGCACCACAACAAGTATAGGCTACAGTATTTATAAACCAATCTATGAACTGATATTGCTAGAGATTTCAGAGGAAACTATACAGTAAAACGAATGTGTTCCGTGTTCACAGCACTTAACCTCAATTTTTTAATGATAGTCACAAGAAACGAACGTGATTTCGTCAACGTGCCTTCGTAGACAGGTACGTAGTACGTATGTAGGTATACCACAAGGATTCTAGGAGGCACCAGGATGACAGATAAGAAAACAAAAACGTATAGAGTAAAAGAAGAAAGAGGAAATAAAAAAATAGACTTTAAAAAATGACAAAAAAGTTAGGCCAAAGAATAGTGAACACCTTCGTGATTATTATCAACAATCATTATTAAAATCATCATTATAATCAAGGTATACATATATAGTGTATATACATTATATATACATATGCATTGCACATTCATACATTATTTTTATAAAATACATTGCTTATATAAATATAAAGGGGTGGGCCATCGGCTGGTTTCGTTTTGAAGATTTAACTATCGTAACTTTAAATTAATTTTTTTTTTCAATTGCAATTAATTACTTACATCGGATTCATTTTCGCCAACAGCTCCGAGCGAATGCGGTCGCGTTCCGTCACCGAGGTGGGTACCGGAGTCGCTTCGTTCTGACGCTCGCGTTCGATGCTCGCCGACAGCTCGTTATTCATTTCGACGTGATTGTGTTCGGTTTCCAGATGCGTTTGCGTTCGAACCGTTTCGTATTTTCGATCATCTTCGGCAAAGTTGAAAACTTCACTTAAATCGTATTCCTTCAACTGAAAGGGAGAGAAAGAGAGAGGTATAATATATTATAAAAAAGTGTCAGAAAGAGGGTTCAATTATAAATCTAGCTTAATTGCGAAATCCTTTTAATTAAAATAAATTTTCTGGTGGTTTTCTTGCTGAAACACGTCGGTGTTGGTTTTTCACTAAATCCAGTGAAAGACATAACGAATGGTTAGAAAAAAGTACGCAATTTTTATCGTAGCCACGTTAAGCTAACCAGCAAAAAGCTTTTCGCTTTCACGCTTTTTGTTGCTGTGGTCAGGTATAAAAAAAAAATACGTGATTCATGTTAAACAGCATGTTTTTAGAGGATTTTTTTCTACAGGTTTTTTACCACAGGTTTTTTTTCTACAAGTTTTCCCTCTCTTTCAATTTTTCTCTCGAATCTTTTGCGCTTTCTTCTGGAAAACCATAAATTTTTTGTTTTTTCCTGATTTTTCTTCTATAATTCTTTCTATTTATTCATTCTGGATCTTTATTAATTTTTTTTTTAAATTTGTTAAATATTTTAGTATTTTTATTGTATTTATTTCTTTTTTTTGATTTTTCTGTGTCTACTTTTTATTGCTTTTTCTTATTTTTTCTCTCTTTTGCGATTTTTTTATCTTTCAGTTTTTTTTTATCTCTACAAGAAAATTTTCCATAATCACGATTTTTGGTGGTAAATTTTTCGTCCTCATCTTTTCCCCCTTTTTTCTTCTTTTTATTTTATTTCCTTCTTTGCAGGCGTCCTTCGCAATACAGTCACTTTTGCGAAAAGCGGTGTCGCGCATTTTAATTTATTTGTTGTTATCATCGATTCTTCTTGTTTTTGGTGTTCTTGTTGTTGTTATTGTTATTGTTCATCGTATGGTATTCGTTTTTTATAAAAGTAACCATTATCAGCAGCAGCATCCTTCGAATTGAAGAGGATGCAGAACGGGCCGGGAGAAAGGGGAGGGAAAAACGAGGGATTCAGAGAAGAAGAAGATGCGGAAGCAGAAGAATTAAACTAATCCATAAAAATACTACAAGATTTCGTGTGGATTACGTTGAACAAGCTTTAGAAATTTCTAGCCGCAGAGATTTCATGCGATTGGAATGTTAAAAGCGTTTGCGAAGGGGAAAATGTTGGGGAGGGGAGGCCATCGAAAGGATCCGACGAAAGACCAACAAGTAATGAGATTATAGAAGGTAGAATGAAGAGGAAGAGACGTAGAAGGGTGTTGAGAGGAGTAGAGGTTAGAGGAGTGTTAGAGGGGAGTACAAGAGAGGGGCTAGTATAGGAGCGGAGAGTGGAGTAGTGCAGAGAAGTGACAAGAAGCGGAGAGAGTCAGTGATGAGGGGAGAGGAAAGTAAAGTCTAAAGTTTTTTAAATGTTCTTCGAAACGAAGCTGCTTTCATTTTTAGTTAATTATTTAATTAAGCCATCTCCAAACCTTTCTCCCCCTTCATTTGGTGATTTTAGCCAACACTTTCTTTTCTCTTCAACCAACTTTCATTTTTCTTTAACCATCTCATAAACATTTTTATGTTTATTCATCATTAACGTGTTATTTACGGCTTTTAATTTTGTGTTTTCCTTTTCTTGGGCGATGGTTATGGAGGGCAGTTATTTCGGGTCATTAAAATTCACACTTTAGCTGGATTAGAGAACCATTTAATCCCAAAAGCAGGCTCATAAACAAGCAAAATAAAATGCACAAGCGAAATAAAGCGAAGTGCTTGTGTTGTTTCCACGCCACGCCTTTTATTAACATGGAGTCATTAATTTAACAGGCAATCTTAAAGCAACGACCATTAACGACACCAACAACAGGAAGAAGCAACCAACTTTTGCACAAAGAAATTTGTATCACTCACTCTCTAAACCACCAACCCTTCGCATCCTCCTTCCCTCCTCTCCTTCATCCCTCCTCCTCCACCGTCTGCATCTTATTTATTTATAGTTGTTTTATACTCCGAAAGTAATTTTTGGGGTCCAAAAGCTCTCGTGGTTGTTTCGTCTTTTAATATTCTTCTCATACACCTCAGTTCTTATATACTGTCCTCTGTCCTTCTCTTCTTCTTTTTCCTTCACCCCCCTCTTCCTCTCTATCTTCCCCCAGCCCTCCTCCATCTCCCACTGGGTAGGTTTCTTCAGGGCGACTCTCTTTCATTGCTTATTTTATGCAGGGTAAAGCTACTGATGCTGATGGTGTTGCCACTTTCGTTTCTGTCAGAGTCTCTGTCGTCAGTGTTCTCTGTTCTTCTTCTTCCTCTTTTTGTTGTTGTTGTTCATCTTTTCATTTCTCTTTTGGTTCTCCTTCTTCTTTTTAATGAACCATTCATTGCAATTAAATGAACGCCTTCAAATTTTGTGGTTTACGATGGCCAATTTTGCCACATAAAAATGTGTGTAGGTACATATTTAGTAAAAATTTTGTAGACAACAACAACAACAACAACAACTACAATAACAATAATAATGATAACAACAAAAACATCACAAATGACAACAACAACAATAGTTCATAGTCTCATTATTAGTTGAATACTCATATTAGTGTTAGTTTTCTTCTTCATCATTATTTCTTTATTCTTCTTCTTCTGTATATGAATGAATATATTAGTAGTTTTTCTTCTTCTTCTTCTTCTCTTTCTTCTTCACACTCGTAATCAGTTTTCGAATTCGTTTTCGTAGACGGTTTTTTATTCCTCTTTTTATTATTCTTCCTTTCCTAACTTATTATTATTATTTTTTGCACATTTTCTTCTACTTCTCGTTCTTCTTCTTCTTCTTCTTCTTATTCTCATTCTTCTTTTCTGTATATTTTTCCTGTTTTTGTGCCTGTTTTACGACCGCCTTCGAATTTACGATCTGATTTTTTGTTGCCTTATTTATTCCTTTCTTTTAATACCTTTTTCTATGCCTTTTTTGTGGTTCACTTTTACTACTTTTTTATTTATTTTTACTCCTTTTCCCCTTCCGTGTTTCAGTCTAGTTTTTAGTGCTTTTCGGATTTTATTTTAATTTCATTTCACTTTCTGTTTATTTCTCTTTTCTTTCTCACAACTTTTTGATTGTTTTTCTTTTTCTTTTCGTTGCGTTTTCGTGTCGATTTTTTGTTACTGCTAGTAGTAGGATTCGCTTAAGTGATCAGACACGTTAAACATAGTAAAAGGAATCCTAGTAAGGATAACAACAGCATGTAAACCAACAGCATCAGGAAAAATTAAGAAGAATAACAATAAAAATAATAAAAAATAACCGGAGGTGTTGCTACATTTCTTTTGTTATTGTATTATTTTGTTCAACTTTCTAATAGTTCCTTTGTTGTTGTTGTTGCTTTTGTTGTTCAGCGTTTTTCGTTGTAAATGTAATTTATTTCCTTTTGTTGCTTTTATTGTTGGATTTTCACTGTAATATTCCGTTGTAATTCTGCTGTAAATCTGCTGTAATTTTTTTCGTTCGTTCGTTCGTTCTTTCGTTTCTTCTCCATCGTCTTTCTTTTGTTGCTTTTACAGCATATTTTTTTTCATAGACTGCATTGTTTTAAGAGCAACTCACATTAAATCAACCAGTGTTGCCAACCATCCAAACACTCTGGCAACCATCCCAAGCAGTCTCTCAGCCAGTCAGCCATCGCTTTCACTCGCTTTTCTCACTCTAATCTTACCCACCATTTATAAATGTGTGTATGTGTGTGTGTGTGTGTGCGAGTACATGTGTTTGTGTTCATCTTTGGCCATTATATTTAATGAAAAAAGAAACCAGGGGAAAAAATTGTGCCAAATTACCGTTAACATCAGACGCTGGCATTTAACACGAATTATTTTGTGATTACACGAGGATGTAACAGATTTTGCAGTGATTTTTTTATCTGTTTCAGTATCTCTCTTTCTCCGTCTCTCTGTGTCTCTCTCTTCCTCTTCCTCTTTGCCTTCCGTATTCTCTAAGCGATTACTTTTTATTGTTTTCTTCTTTCCGATAATACGAGTATTATTCCCTGTCGTTGTTGTTGTAATATAAACGCAATTTCAACCATTGCCAGTTACATAGTTGCTAACAACAACAGCAACGACAACAACAATAACAACAGCTGTTGCTGAATGGGTGTTAATTAGTTTGGTCATGGGTCTGTCAATCAGTCAGTCCGTCATTCAAGCAATCAATAAGTTTCATCGTTGAGTTCCACATCATTAAAATTCACTCAGAAGACAGAAAAATTACCCTCTTTAAAGATGACAGCCGGCGATAAGAGAAAAGAAAAAGTGAGAGCGAAAGAGACGGGAAAGGGAAAAGAGAGAGGCAGAGATAGAAACGGACAAAGAGAGAGACAGAGAGAGAGAGAGAGTGACACTTGGAAAAAGATTCATTAAAGTCTCCATAGTTTTCATTGATCCCAAACTAATTAAAAGTCGCTCAACTTCAAAAAAGAGTGAAGTCCCATTAAATTGCCTCCCTTTTGACCATTTTTTCTATCTAAATTTAAAGAGGGTCTTGTTTTTTAATGTGTTTTTAATGTTCTTAAACGAGCTCTCTTTAGCGTCACTTCATCCTTGAGACTTACCTTTATTAATTGATATGTTGCTATCGGTGGCAATCGTTTGCTCTTCGGATAAAAGAAGCTTCCCGCGGGATGAGCGGGATACCGCGAGGTGATGCGATAGATAACACCTTGTGGACTTGTGGGCCAATTGGGGGCAGTGAAGGTGAAACCGTTATCGGTGCCGGCATCTAAGGGATCCATTTCGATGGTCACTGTATCAATCCAGGAACCGCCAACGCAAAGCTGAAACAAAAAACAAGGAAACGATTTTAGAGATTACGGAGTAAAAACTTTTTTGGTACCCGGCAGAAACCGGGAAAAAAGAAAACCCTTTCTAAACAAAGAACTAACCATTTCTAAAGACAAACCTGGATACTTATTTAACGATTATAACTATGGTATAAATCTATTGAGTTGATAGAGGAATTCAAAGTGATGTGAAGTGAAGTGATGATTCTTAGATTCCTTTATCTAGTTTAATAAATGCTTTAGTATATCCTGACTTATTTTATGTCAGCAATGATCATAAATTCTCTATGTTTGTAGTACCTCAAACCTGACAATTTTAAACCACAACCGTGTCTCCCTTAACGTGGAATGATAACCGCGACATCTGCTCATTATAATCATCATTCTTTCGGAATACCCGTGGATGGTATTAAGTAACCGTCAGCATTGCAATCAAATTGCATCCAATCCTGGTTAATATGCGCGATTTTCTGCCATAGCGTAGTCTTCACTTTGCACGGCTTAACAATGCTGCCACGTTTGCGGTCGGCGACGATTGCAGCTTCCGCAAACACGCAGCGATCCACCGAAACCCTCACTTTTCGTCCCAACTTAAGACCTCCTCTTCGCTTGTCATGGCAATCAAATTGAAAACCATTTGATTTTAATTTGATTGCTCTTGAGTTGTTGTTACTCGCGTTACTGTTGCTGTTGTTGTTATTCGGTTTTTGTTGCTCTAGTTAGCGGTTAAGCGTTGCAAGTACTTCAATCATCGTCTGTCGTCGTTGACGTTGAGTTCAGCTCGCACTTTGAAGCGCTCTCTGGATGGCTTAGATAACTCACAGCATGGATTCTCTCTGAGTGTTTGTGTAGACGGATGACGGACGAGATGACGGATAGATGATGCATGCTGAGTGGAATGTGCGAAGGAAGGAAAACGATAATTTTGGGCTCTCAATTTAGGGGCCCTTATTGACTCAGTGATTATGTATCGCTTCCATGGTTAAACGTTTGTCATTCATCAATTTCAAGAGGAATTTGACAGAAATTCTTTTCAAATTCTGAAATCTTTTTCAAAATCCTCAGCTTTTTAATGATAATTGGATTTTAAAGGCTAATCATTGCATCATATATCTTTTCTCCACTCAAGTTTGAGTCTTAGAACTTCTCCTATAACTATTTCTTCCTTAGATTTTTCTTTAGATAGTCCCTTAGATCTATTAGATAATCTTTCCCCAGTCATCAATCGTGAGGTTTGTTTAAATCTTGTGTGAGTTTAAAACTCTAAAGGAAGCTCTTCCCTTGATCCCTTGATTCCCTATGATCCCTTGGCACTTTTTTCGGTACCCCTTTCAGTCAACCTACTTTAATTTAACCCTATCATCTATCGCCAGCATTATCATCTGTAGTTTCCCATCTCTCAACCTTCTCCTAATCTCTGTCTGTGTGTAGAATTAATCGCACGCACGTTCCTAAAGACCCTCATTTTAGACTCACCTGAAATGAGTCCACGCCGATGAACCAGTCCGGTGATGGTACAATTCGCGTCATTAGGGACACGAGGCTGTGATTGCTATCCACAAAGAACTTCGTCTCGCTGCGTCCGGCGCCGGTGGTTATCGCTGGAATTGCAAATTCATCGAATACGCTGCTCCGTTCGCCGCCATTTTGTAAAAGTGGTTGCTGCTGCTGCTGCTGTTGTTGTTGTCGCTGCTGTTGTTGCGGTGTCTGCGTTGATTTAGCTTGACTTCCGCTTGATGGCACAAATGATGTAAATGAATTTCCCAGCTTCTGTTGTGTTTGCTGTTGTTGTTGTTGCTGGGCGGCCATACTGTCAATTATGTCAGATTTTCCCGTTTCGGCGAACTGTTTGACACCCGATGTCGCTTGTTGTCCGATATGGTAGAGTGCATAAGCGGCATCATGGGTTCTACCTGCAGAAAGGATGGAGGATGCAGAAGAACAAGAAGAAGAGGAAACGTCAGTGTGAGTGTCAGAGTTAAAATGATTTTTTAATTAATTAAAAGCGATGCAAAATTAATGCAATCAAAATGTTTCTCTTTTGTTTGTTTATATTTACAACATACTGATGTCTGAAAGCTTTTACCCAACCCTAAGATATAGATTATAAATTGTATTTGCAGTCGTTTAGGGTTTTCAGAAGAGTACCGCAAAGTGAACATCCCTATCAGACGGATTCAGATCATTGGTAAATGCCGAATCAGTTAACTTTTTTCGAGAGTCGACTAAAATACAAAAGCCGTGGTCTGGTTTCCAGAGAGCCCGCAAATCAGAACCTCTGTAAACCTTATAAATGTCATTAAATTACTTTCAATCTGAGATAAAAAGCAATTTACTGGACTTAGTTTAATGTTGAATTAGTTGAAGTTCGCTTAACTTCTATTGAGATTCGGTTTATGTACAAACATTTTTCAAGTACAAGAAAGTACAAAATCTCTTAAAAGTCACTTGGAGACTTGTTGGAATCTGGCAATGGGAATCGGTAGACATCTCTGTCGACTTCTTCTAATATTTATTGACAGATCTGTCACTTTCATTTATAATACAGACAGAAGATTTCATTACTTGCGGCGACGGTGTTTACCTCAAACTTTCATCTGACATTTTAAGCTCTCAAACTCACTCTTTATTATTATCTCGCATTCTTTTATCTTCGTTGACAACACTGTTTGTGAAGACTCTCTAATGGAATTAAAAAGCCGCCTTTTGTTCTCTGCAAACTTAAGGAAAGGGGGAAAAAACCAACAAGCAATGCAAAAAGTTGTAAAGGAAACCCAGTCATTGTCATAATGATGATTATTATCAGCAACATCATCAGCATAATCATAATCATCATAAACATCATCATCACTATCTTTATCATCGTCATTATCTGTATCATCATCATGGTTATTATCATTCATAGCAACCGTATTTTGCGGTGACTTTACTCCTGCCTCTTTTCTTCTCATTCTCACAAAGGAACGCGACTGAAATGGAACGAGGAATGCAATATAATCTAATGAAATGAATACAATGAGTATTCATTAGTGTTGAAGTTGAATTGAAGGATTGAAAGCTTGAAAGCAAACATAATTAAATTAAAATCATTCCGGTTTCTAAGGGTTTCTCTAACGTTGTTGTTGTTGGTGTTGTTATTAAGGCGGTGGTTCGGTTGTAAAAAGATATCATGGAATCGTTAAATAAAGGAGAAGTTTTCTAGAATATATAATAAGATTTTTGTTTCTTATTTATTTTCTTCTTAAATCGAGTCTGATTAAAATAAAAACTATATAAATAACAACTGAGCGAAGGATTGAAATTAATTCGGTGAAGAGTGAAGTGACAGAGAGGGAAGGTAGAGAGGAAGAATGTTTTAAATTTCTCGGAGCACTCTCTCTCTCTTCCCTTCCCATAACATTTACATCTGTCTCACGGCTTTATAATTAAACGTACAGAAAGAAAAACCGGCAAAATAAATTCCCAGTTATTTGAAATCAGTTTTAAATCAATCCAAGAGCCTTCATATAAAAAATAAGATTATTAAAAAACAATCCTTTTAGAAAATATTACGTAGTTGATTTGTACATTTGTGAAAATTTAAAAATAGAAATAAAAACTAGCTTCTGTTCGACAAGAGAGAAAAACTACACAAATATAAATCTCTTTTTTTTCCTACTTTTTTTCGTTGTCTGAAGTTCGAAAAAAAACTGAAACCTTTTTTGTCGTTATACTAAAAGTTCAAAAGTGGCTTCTTTTTGTTATTTCGTTATATTTTATGACCGTGTGCCAGATAAAACGAACACAAACGCAGACAATCATATCTACATACATACATACACACGTATGTATATATATATGTATGTATGTGTGTATAGTGTATATATGTATGCATGTACAATATACATATGTTTATATATACTTGTATACATTCTTATATTCGAACAGATACTGAAGTGCAATTTATAAATACTACGAGAATGAAACGAAAGAGAAGGAGAGGGGAAAAGAGACAGAGAAAGAGGAGGTGGGAGTGATTGGAATGTGAGAAAGAGAGAGGGAGAGAGAGAGAGAGACCTGAATATAATCGTAGTTCTACAAAAACCATGTCAGTGGATGCTTTTGTTGTTGGCTTAATAAAGTACACGACATGCAATGACAACTACAACAACAATAATAGTAACAACAACAAGCATCAGAAAAACCGGAGCAACACCAACAACAACAACAACAAGAACAAGTATCAGACCAACCGGAGCAACAACAACAACAAAAACAACTTGACCGAGGACATTCATGCAAATTTTCGCTCTACTCAGCTGGTTACCAGCTGCTCATTCGTACAAAATCCATGTTTTCAATAAAAAAATACAAAAAAACAACAGACGGACAACTTTTCATAAACTGAACAAAAAAAAACTGAACACAGAAAATTAAATTGAATTGAATTAAAACAGGACACGAATTTCAATCAACGTAGAAATACGAATGAAATGAGAATTAAATTAATCTAACCTCAACTACAAAACACACAATCTCTCTCGCTCTCGCACTCTCTCTCGCTCTCTCTGTTTCCCTCCTGCCTCCTGTCATTCTTGTCATTTGTTAGTTACTCGTTCTGTTCCAGTGACAGCAACGTGACTTTCTTTTGGAATGAGTGAAATGTTCGTTTAAAGTTCGAAAAAAGTTCAGAAAAGTTCGCTAAAAATTTCATTATTTGATATATATTAGCACTTTATTTGCCACGAAAGACTTAAGTGAAGGAAGGTCACTTTTTTTACTAAAAAGAGAGGGAAACAGAGATAGAAATAAAGGAAGAGAGAGTGAGAGTAACAGAGAATGAGGCAGATGGAGAGGGGAGAGTGACCAGAAAAGTTATGGCAAAAAGTAAACAACTCAACTTCACTCAACTCAAACTTTTTAATGCACTTTTTTTCGTCGTATTTTAATTTGCCTTCTTTTTTTACATGAACTTCTAGTGAAAGTTTCTTGAATTTTTACTGTAATTAACCTATATATTATATATACATCCATGTAGTATCCACTCGAGTTTCCTCTCTCTCTCTCTTTCCCTCTTCTCCCTCCCGTTCTCTCATTTTACTTCTTCCCTGCTACGCTGTCACTCGCGGGATCTATTAAAAAAGTTGAGTTGAACACAAATGAATTAAGAATGAATCGAGGACAAAAAAAGCATAAAACGAAAAAGTAAAATAAATCGAAACAAAAAAGAAAGAGAAAATAAAAAATGAAAATGAAAATGGAAAATCTGCTCACGGCATTAAAAGCGACGACCGACAACGAGGATAAGTAAAGAAAATTATTTAGTTGCAGTCTTTGAAGTCCTTCGAGACAAAAATTAATGCTCTGGAACTCGCGAGTGCTTCTGGGTGACTGCTCTATCTCACTCTCTCTCTATCTCTCACTCTCTCTATCTCTCTCTCTGTTTTTCACTCTTGCCGCGTCTCTCCCTTCCTCTCTGTCCCTCTCCTTTTCTATCTCCGGCACTCTTCAGCGCACTTATCGCACTCTTGATACTCTTTTGTGGGAAGGTCGTCAGTCAGTCAATCATTCAGTCAGCCAGTCACTCAGTCATTCAGTCAGTCAGTCTGTCTACCAGCCACCGTTAAGCATCATTAAGAAAGCCCTGGAAGCGCACTCTTTTCTTTCATACTCGCTCTCAGAGAGGCGCTGAGTTGGTTGTTGTTGTTGTTGTTGTTGGTAGTTGTTGTTGTTTTTCACTTGCTGTTGTTGTAGGCACTCGTTACGCTACTCTTGAATGAGATTTAATTAACAAATGAAGCTAAGAAACTCGAGTGCTGAGAATTCACAAGCACGAGCTCACAACAAATTTAAGATGCACAACGGATTACGTAATGAGTAAAGCGAGTAAAAGCAAAAAAAGTACAACAAAAAAGAAAGAACAGAAGTTGTACACACAAATAATTTTATAAAAGAATTAAAGAAATTAGTAAGGAAAAAGAAACACAAGAAACAAATAAAGAAGAAACTTAAAATTGAAGTGATTTTGATTGAATCGAAGTCTTTGAGTTAAATTGAAGAAATTTCTAAAAGAAAATTTAAGAAAAGTAACTAAATTTTAATGCAATTATTTGAAACTTTCTACTAAACATGAAAATGTAGAATTAAATCACAATAAATAGACACAATGTTCAACATTTTGATCGTCGATTCATTTAAACACAAATAAAAGCACATAAAATAAATTAAAGCCATGTTATGGACACATTTTGTAAACACATTCGTGCGGAATGATTAAATACGTATACATGTAGGTGTGTGTGTTTATTTTGTATGTATTTATGTCATATATATCACCTCTTTAATTAGTTTCATGTATGTAATCTATAATTTTACTTTTTTTCATTGAGAAATGTGACAAAAAAATGGGTTCAATATAAATAAATAAATTATTGCCGAATCAGTGAATTCAATAATAATAACATATTATTACATTGACATGAGGAGAGAAGCTGAGAGAAAGAGAGGGACATGGTGAGAAGGGGAAGAGATCGAGGGGGGGAGGAGAGTGACAGGGCAGTAAACAGTTTACGCGTATAAAAATAATAATATTTATAAATGATTAATCTGTGAATCTTGTTTTATATAGTATATTATATTATATGTATGTTTATATGTATTTATATCTTCAATACTGTGTGCGTATGTGTCTATGTGTGTGTATACATACACATGTCACTGTGTGTATCCATCTATGGTAAATATAAATCTTTCTTATATACCAGAAAACAAAAAAAAAAAGCTGGCCGAATTCGATTCTGACCAATTTAATTAATGTTGACACAATTTTTCGGTTAACCGAAAAACCAAACAAAAAACAGAAAACCAAACCACAAAATAAATGAGGTCTAAAAGAGAACCACGTGAGTGGAACCAACATAATAATGAACAACAACAACAACCCCATAAAACACATCATCGACAGAATGGTTTTTTTTTATATAAAAATAAATTCAGGGAAATGGCAAATAAACAGAAAATAAAAACCGAAATAAAAAACTGATGAAAATTGGTTGCAATTCTCTAGTGTGTTGTTTTGTTTTCTTGTATTTTTTTATCTAATTTGATGAATGAACACGTGTCTGGATTATGTTACAAATGCCAACATTATTTCGCGAGATAATCAAGAAAAACTAAAAACAAAACAGCGACAACCTGTTTTTTTATTTTTTCTTCTTCATTTTCGTTTGATTTTTTCCGTACTTCTGGCTGCTGGCCAATTTTTTTAAAAATTAGTTTATGACTCAGAGCAAACAAGTGTTTTTTTATTGTTTTTAAAATGTTTAAAATTGTGCTGTTTTTATTTATGTAGAAACTAGTAATTTTTCCGAAACGGATCGGATTTTTACAAATTTTTATATATTGCTTTTTTAATTAAATAAATTATTTATACAATTAAAACTTGTAAATTCTGTAAATTAAAATAAATTCTGTACATTAAAATAAATTTTGTAAATTCAAATTGTGTAACTTTGTAATTTCTGTAAATTAAAAGTGTGCAAATGAAATTACATTCATTTCATTACGGAGCGTATGAGTAACAATTAATTGATTAATACGATGAGATGATAGTTAATCATACGCCAGGGGGTGCATTCAGGATAAACAAACGACAGCAGAGATAAGAAGAAGTAGAAGAAGGAAAAGTATAATAATAACAACAAGAAGAATAATAATCCCGTCTTTTAATTAAAATTTCCATTTTCGCCAATTTCTGTATTCAGCATTCATTCATTCATTATTGTCTCTTGTGTAACATTTTGTCTAAATTAAAACAGTAACATAAACATATCATCATACACATCTTCATCAACATTATCATCATCATCATTACTATTATTATCATCATCATCATCGTCGTTGTCTTCATAGTCATCGTCGTTTTCGTGCCTCTTCTTGTAGATGACACTATTAAAGATCTTCCAACTTGACGTTTGACACAACACACAGCATTCATTCATTCCAATGACATAAATGCAAATGTCACATTTCTGTGCCAATTCTGATTCATAGTTGTATGTTATTAGAATATAACAACAACAACAACAATAAGAACAAAATAATGTCACAGTCTATATACTTTTCGTAGAAGTTCTCTTAAAGATGAAGAGAAGTCAGATAGGAAAGACGGAGAGAAGAGAGAAAGGAAGGAAGAAAGAAGGAATGGAGAATGAGGGAAACGACGTGTAAGGAAATGTTCTCAGATGAGTAAAGTAAGATTTTTGTGTCGTTTGAAGGAAGTGCCGGCAATGTAACGCAAATTATTTATGAGATGAATATATAAGTTCGTTGAATATGAGCTGGATACCAGCTGAATGTGTGCTGAATCTGAACTGAATATGACCTGAATATAAGTGCTGAATATGAGCTGAATATGCTAAATAGGAGCTGAATATATGCTGAATGTGAAGAAATTTTTGGCTGAATGTATGATCTATGTAATTATTCTAAATATCGATTGAAATAAAGTAGTTGAGAAAGCAACGAGTTGAAATATAAAAAGACTGATTAAATTGATAAAATCGAATACTAATATTTTATATTTTATTTAAGAAATAGCTGTCCATTTCTAGTCTATCATCTAATCTCTATCTTTGAAGTATAGTTCTCAAAATTATCAGAGACTACACAGAATTTCCAATTATTTTCAAGAAACTACAGCAGTTTATTTTTCCTTCGTTAAAATTGCTTGTGCGACGTTTTTGACAGAATGTCTCAACACAACTCAACACTAATGAGGCGACCCACTTTTCCGAGTCAACAGACTGTCAGTTCATCATTCAGCCATCCAGTGAATCATGTTGCTGCCTCTTCTGTTGTTTTTGTTTTTTGTTGGTATTGTTTTTGCGTGACCATTTAGAACAACATATCTTTTGTGTTATTTTTATCATTGTGTTTATTGTGTATCTTGTGACACATAAGACAAAGCGAATGACAGAGAGAAAGGTAGAGAGAGAGAGCGGGGGAGAAAACACACACTCGAAAGTAACCCAAATCAACATCGTCGTGGAGTTTAGATTCCTTATTTTTTTGTCCCATTTTTAGTTTACATATTTTCTATTCTCTTTCTTCTACTCATTCTTCTAAAAACATTGTCCTTTGTCCTTCTACAATTTTGACCCATCTCATTTTTCTTGGCATTCATCCCATTTGAAGGGTCCCTCATTTGTGAACACTTGAATCTTGAATCCTGATGGAGTGATAAGGATTGAAGACGTATCCGTATGTTTTCAACTCAGTGCTGACCTCTGATCCTTTTTTATTGCTTACATTAATACGGAGCATGCCATGTCCAAGAAGGAATCAAGAAAGTGTGTCTGTTTTTTGTTGGTTTTCTTTCTAATACCAGAGGATTGAATAGACGTCATGTCTCGATGCATGTCCTTTCTTTCATCCTTCAGTTTGCTGTACGAATTTCTGTTCATAATTCGCACTGTCAGTTCGAACATTTTAAGTCTGAAAAATGCTTCTTAGGGAAGAAGAAGAAGATGAAGATGAAGAACAAGAAGACGGAGAAGAAGAAGACTCCCAAAGTATTAACATGCAAAAATTAAGGGGAGTTCCATAAATTATCAAGCTTGTTTTCGAGATTTTATGAAAGGAAAGACTCAAGTGATTGATGCTGGATAGAATGAGAAGTAGGAATGAGAGAGAGAGAGAGGGAGCAAGATAGAGAGAGTATAGGGAGAAGAGGGAAAGAGAGGGGTAGAGGGAGATCTGAAATGAAACGAAGGGTCGAAAAAGTGATGCGAATTGAAGCAACAATCGTCTTGCTCTCTAATTAGTGCAAAGAGATAATCTCATCGAGATTAAATGAGATGATATGAGATGAGATGACAGACGACATACATAAATCCTTGATGATGTATGGAGAAATAAATTAAGGAAGAGTCAAATAATTCCAAGTTATGCAGTTCTTTGAAGATAAACGTTGTGTTACATTTAAAGCAAGTGAAACCTTTTTAAGGGACTTTTGAAGATTCTCAAAGCACATTAACCCCAATGAAGCAAGTTAAGATGATGATGATAATGATGATGATGGCGATGACGATGACGATGATGACAACAAAAGAAAGAGCTTTTGTAGAGTTACCACAAACACGCCCACAACTAATCATAAACCTCTATATTTGCCCCCTTTTTTGCATATCCTTCTACTCACCGACATCGCTCTCCACATTCCTCTGGTCTTTCCCCATCCTGCTTCTCTCTCCTTCTCTCTCTCACACACACACATACATGCATCGGCAAGAAAAAGTAAAATAGTTGTAACTTAATTGCTTTTAGGAAAGTACAAGAAGAGAGCTTCGTGTAGAAGGGAGAGAGGAATAAAGAGAGAGAGAAAGAAGCAATTAACACAGAATTAAGCGTAATCAGCAAAGGCAAAAGTTAGAAGATGAGGAAGAATAGAAAAAGAAGAGACGTAATCACACACACAGAAGAAGAACAATAAAAGAACAACAATAAAAAACCGGAAGCAACAAACAAAAAGTTTCTCCTCCGTCTCTCCTTCTCACTTCTTCACCTGCTTTGTGCGTTGTTAATGAGTAGCAAAAGGATTTAATTGCAACTTCAAAGAACTAACAAAAAATATAAGGAGAGATAGAAGAAGAAAAATTAAACAGAGAATAGAAAATACCGAAAATAGAAACAGAATATAATAGAAATAATATTGAAAGAATTGTTTTAAAAGTAAAATAAATCAGAAAAAAATAAGAGAAAAAAAAAGATAAATTTTAAATGCAGAGACTTATTCTATGACTTCTTCATACACCTCAATTTTAGGTTTTATGCTTGAAGTAAGAATTCCGTTTATAATTCATAATAAGTTTTTCTTCATATGTTGATTCTTCCTCTGGTGGTCTAATTTTATGGGAAGCTTTTGCGAAGATACGATTGCAGGTTGTCGGGAACATAAACATGTTCATGTAGAATATTATACACATATACTGGCACCAACAACAACAACACCACCACCAACAAACACCAGCATCATCATCGTCAGAGTACCCGAAAAAAGTTTTCTCATTTATTTAAAATACATGTTAAACAGAAGTTTCATGCAAGCAGTTCATGCAGTTGGCGCATGCAAACAACATCGTCAAAAAGTGTGGCAACACTTTCTAAAAGCAACCAAAAGAAAAACAACCAAATAAATTAGAAAAAACTGAAGAAACCGAAGAACTTTAAACTTAAGATTGGATAAAAGGCATGGCAAAATGAGGGGGAGGGCGTGGAGGGGCGACTGTGATGCTTGATTAAGAGGCGGAGGGCAGAGGAAGGAGTAAAAAAGGAGCAAACTCGTGTTTGAATCCTTTGATTAAAAATTCTGTTAAAAACCATTAAAAAAGAAAAACAAAACCAAAATAAAACACCAAAAACGAAAACAAACCAGAAGAAGGAACTCAAAATAAAAAAAGGAATCCAAAAAATGAATTAAGCAAAATAAAACAAGGACGAAGAAATACTAAAAGTAATTCAGAAAGGAAAAAGGAGGAGGAACAAGAAAACTAAATTACAAGATGAATAAAATAATCAAAAAGAAAAGAAAACGAACGAAAACACGAAACACTAAAAATGCATATCTTAAAGAATCCAGAAACAAAAGAAGATGAATAAAACAGAAGAAAACAGCGCAAAAAGAAAGGAAAAAGTAACAAGAAGCAACAAAATGCTTCCCCAAAAACGAAAGAAAGAAGAACCACAAATAAAAGAAGAAAAGAAAGAAGAACACTAAAGAAAAAATGAAGAGCAAAAAGCGCAGGAAAAAATAACGAAAATAATCGATATTAAAAAACCGAAAACAATCTGCAGAAAGAAGAAGATTTTTAAAAAACAAAAACAACAGCAGATAATCAGTAGCATAAGAAACGAGAAGAAGAACCTTCTTGTTAAGAATTAGAAGAATAAAAGACGAAAGAGAAGAGTGCGTTAAGAGAACCCTCAAGGAGGGGAGGGAATAAGAGAGGGTGATCGCACAAAATGAAAGAGTTCAACAAACCTTCTCAAAAACGTTCAGTAGCACTCTGAGTTTTGTGCAGAGTTTCGAGGACGCAAAGAAAAAATAAAAGTACAAAAAAACGGAAAAATTCAAAAATACCCCAAAAATAGGGTACAAGTTCGAAAAACTACACAAAAAGCAGGATAGAAGTACGAAAGAGATGCAAATGCAAAAAATACAAAAAGGATAGCAAATAAATTGTAGACCAAAAAAGAAAAACACAGGATTTAAAAGGGATTTGAATGTAAATTTTTATATATTTTTGTTTATTAAATGTTTACTCTTTCAATTTCTGTTTTTATTATTTTAGAGCTTTATATTTTTTTATAAATTTTATGTTCTTTTATTGTATTTTTTATTTAAATTGTTTTATTGAAATTATATGCATTTATTATATGCATTTATCAATATTTTAATATTGATTTTATACTTAAGCTTGCTCCCTGAGGATTGACATGCATACATGACAGACATACATAGAAACAACAACCGAAAAAAATATATCAAAGTTTTATAAAAGCACACTCAGAAACACCCGAAATCATGAACAACTTCAGAAAAGCGGAGCGAGAGAGAGATAGAAAGAGAGAGAGAGAGGAAGAGAGAATCATAAAAAGAAAATAAATTTTTTGTTTTTAAATAAAATAAAAAAACAGGAAATAAAAAATGTGAAAACACAAAAAACCAACGACGAACAGATGCAATTTTATGAGTCTGACATATTTTCGCATACGTACGAGTATATTGCACAATATTACACTGTATGTGTGTGTGTGTAAGTGTTTGTCTCTTGTTAAGTTGTGTGAGTTACGGTCTGCTCTGCATTATAACAACAATAATAATAATAGTAACCTCAGCAACAACAACCAATCAGAAATACACGGGGTATAAAAAACCAGTGACGTCGATTGGAGCATAAAATATAAAAAGAAAAAGAGCGAAGAGAAAGAAGTAAAAGAAGATGAGGAAAATTGAAAGACGTAAAAGAAAAGGGGGCAAATGGAAGAAGAAGCTTAAAAGAGCATCAAGTATGAGGATTAAGGAAAGACGAGAGAGAGGAAAGAAAGTAAAACATGAATTCATTTCGAAGCAACTCATCACGCATTCTCATCGAACTGTCATCATAGTTTTTGACATACAACTCAAGAGAGAAACGAATCGTCATCGAAAGTGAATGACACATGATTCAATGACACACTGAGGCTGTCAAATTTACACATTGTCAAATGGAATGAATGAATAACTGTCTGGTGGACTGAATGACTGACTTCTCTTTGTTCTTGAAAGGCATGTTTTTGCAAAACTTTATGTTCCTTGTTTACAATATCTTGTCTATGAACTATCGTACTCATATTTTCATTACGAAACATTTATTTCTAAATTGACACTTTTTTCTGAAATAGAGGACACATTTTATTTATTTGTTGTAGCGGCAACACTGACAGACTAAAGAGAGGGACCCTTCATCTGTTTTTGTGCCTGTGGAATGGGTTCCTTAACTGAATTCAAACAAAGTCCAGGTCAGTCCTCACTTCCTCCACCCCTCACTGTCCCCATCCCGCCCATGATTGTTTCCTTGCTGCCCGCTTGCAAGAGACGCTTTCGACTGACCAACCGACCACGTGACAAGTTAGAAGGAGCGCGGCGTCTGTTTCCGATGTCTGACTATAAAAAAATCCTGGTTTTTCATATCAAAAAATATTCTGCAGCAACCTCGATGCATAAATTTGAATTTAAATAACGAATTTTATAAACGCCGAAAAACACGGCCCAAAAAAATGAAAAGTTGCGCTGTTTTTTTTTAATTTTTTTATAAACATCACCGTGAATTATTAATAAAGCCTCACAACTCGATGACAATTTTTTTTCTGTCTCCTCTCCTCTTTTTTGGGGGTCCTTCAAAAACATGTGCTCAGTGTTCATCATAATTTTTTTCACGCTCTGATTAAACTTACCTGAAAAAAGAAGAATAAGAAAAAGAAGACAATTAATTTAAATGCGGAAAATTGATTTCAGAAAAAAATTTCATTTTTATACTTTTTAAAAGTTTTTTCTTGTTATATAAAAAAATTATTTTTTGCATTTTTTGTAGGTTTTGCAAAAATATTCTCAAGGATTCAGTTTTATATAAAAAATGTTGATGAGAGCAACATTTTTCGTTACAAAAATGTGAATTCTTAATTTAAGTTATTTTTTATTTATTTTTAATTAAAAATTCCATCCAACGGCTGAATTTCGTGTTCAGAAAAATCGCGAAACATCCGAATATTTTTATTTTCTGTTTCGTTTCTGTGTTTCTCACTACGATTGTGAATTAATTAAAGAATTTTTATATTTTATTGTTTTGATTTATTATTTTTTGTTATAATTTTATTGTTTTTTTATAATTTTTCCATTGCTTTTGTTTATTTTTATCATTTTGAGGAATTGTTTGGGCACACAACAATTTTTTGTAAGTGTTTTACTGAATGTTATTAAAGCAGAACCAGAAGCAGAGAAACCATAACGTCAGCAGAAAAGGACACACGCAGCGCGAGTGACGTCTGCAGAGCAGCGCAGAGCAGACCCACGGCAGAGAATAACAACGAAATAGCAGAGTGCAAGAGAAGTAAAGGAGTCCGAGCAGAATCAAAGCAGAGCTACAGCAGAATCAGAGACACAGCAGAGTCAAAGCAGAGTCCGAGCAGAGCCACAGCGGTGCCAGCAGCTGAGCATAAAAATGAAAACAGTTAAATTACCCAAAAAAAAAAAAACTACAATAAAAACGCAAAGCAACACAAAATAAAACTGAAAAAAGAATGTGCTTTTAAAATACTTCCTGCAGGTTATGAAAAATCTTACTGCATTTTTAATAATTATAACTTTTAATTTGTTTTCTCGCATATAAAGTGGAAAATTTTAACAGGTCAATGAAGAAAAGGAGAACAGAAGAGAATAAAAAAATACAAATAATAAAATTAAGAGTGAGAGAGAAAGAGAAGGAAATAAAAGAGCAGAAAACCAACAACAATCGTAACAGTGAACCTCGTTAAAACAAAAACAAGAGAAAAAACAACAACAGAAACGAGAATACGAGTACTAATAATAATAATAATAATAATACCACCACCAACAATAACAACAACAACAAAACCAACACCAAAGCCAAAAACAAAGTAACAGCAACGTGAATATTTTCGACTTTTCTTGCTTTTTAAGTGTTTATTTTATGCACTTAAATACTTTAAATATTCCGATAAAAACCACTTTATTTGCATTTATTTTGAGAATTCAAGAAAAATGCAATAAAAGAATAAATTTCAAGTCATTTTCCTTAAGTAGTTTTTAACACATATGAAAATAACAACAAAAAATGGGGTGGGCCATTGGCTAGTTTCTGAATAATTTATGAGTGAATTACTGAATCATTTGTGAATCATAGTTTAAGTTTTATGTATCCTTAATGAATCTTTCCTGAATCATTAATGAATATTTAATGAATCCTATGTGAATCTTTAATAATTCTTTATTGAGATTTACACGCAAAAAATATTATGAATTAATTAATGAGAAATCTAAGAAATCATGTCGCTTTTGAACACGATTTATTGCAAAACAAAAGCTTCTCTCTACAAAAAAGAAAACCGAGGAGAAAAAGAAGAGGGAGAAGGATACGAAGAAGAAGAAGAAGAGCATGAAGAAAAGGGAGTAAAAAGCAGACAACCACGGAAACAGTGATTAATTTTGCCCCATAAAAAACAAAGCTGTAAATATTCAGTGGTTGTTTTTTTTCTTTCGTGATTCTTATCTCTTCTTTTTGTTGTTATTCTTATTATTGTTGTTGTTGTCAGCTGAAAGAAGCTGATGAAGAATTTTTCTGATTCCGCGACGATTTCATGCTTTATAAAACGTGAAGCTAAGGAATTTTATTATTTCCACGCCGCTGATTGAACGCACAAATGAACATTTAATTAGACCAGCAAAAGGAATGAAAAGGGACGAAAATGATCCCCAATAAAAAGGACGAGAAGGCCGGCCCACCGAGCCGTACAACTATTTTTAGGCTGTTTATATTTTCTTTTATAAACCGAGAGACTTGATTGGATTTTGCGGTTTACAGAAGTCGGCCTTTTAATGGGGGTTGTTGTTGCTTTTCATTGTTATTTTCAACGTTGTTGTTGTTGTTATTGTTTTGTTGATTCAGGACCAGGAAGTTAAAAGTTTGTCGTTACTTTAAAATATCCGAGATTAAATTTACAATTCTTCTTCAGAGTTTCCAGTTTCTATCTCCAGTCTCTCTCTCTCTCTCTCTCTCTCTCCCTTCGCTCTACCTGTCGATAGATCGATTCTATTTCTGTCCTGCTCTCTTCTGTCTTCTGCTGTCTTTTCTTCTCCTGGACCCCATCCTCTCTCTCCATCCTCTGGTCTTGTTATCTAAAAGATATACTCTCAGTTCAATTCAATTAAACTTGAATTAAATCTGTTTGTAATGAGATTTTAATTAAAAGAACGTTTCGCCGTTTTTAATTTATTCCCTTTTAATTTATTATTCAGCATCGGAATTAATTTTCCCTGCGATGAAATCGTGTGAAATGTCTTTAGTTGTTGTTTTTGTTGGATTTATTCTTTTGGTCTTGTTATTTATTATGTTTCTTTTGTTATTTTTTCTTGTTGTGGTTATTCAATTTCAATTCAAATTAAAATTCGATTTTAATTAATTTCAAAATAATAAAGTTCATTAATTTAAATATTTTCTTTCACTTCGCTGAAATTGAATTGAAAATTAAGTTTTCTCATTATTTTAATTGAATCTCTTAAAATTGCTTTTTATTATTTTTTTCATTTAATTTTCATCATTTAGTATTTATATTTTTATATTGACAGCATTAAATCATGTTATTTATACGATTTGAAATGAAATACTTATTTTCTATGATTAGTAAGCAAACGAAATTTCGATGAGATGAAATGCGAGTATTTATTGCATGAGATAAATTTATTAATAACGAGAACGTTGAGGAGAAGAACGTCGAATGTGATTCAGCTCATTTATTTATGCATGAGTGGATACAACAATAACAATAACAATAACAATAAATAATGACAAAAACAACAACAACAACAAATAATAATAGTAAAATCAACAACAACAACAGAAACTACTATAAAAACAAGAGGACGAGGACGTTGATGATGACGATGACGAGATAAATAAAAATTAATACATTCGAACCACAGATGAATAACTGCTGCAGCAACAACAACAACAACAAACACATTACAAATAACAACAACAGCAGCAGCTATTCGATCTACTATATAACGGTTCTTCCAATAATTGACGATATAATTAAAATATCTGAGCGAATTAATTTTGATTGCTTTTGGCATAATTTTGTTAGTAGCGGCAGCAGCAGCAACAGAAAATGCTGTCATAATAATAATAACAACAACAACAGTGACAACAACAATGGTGACAGCAAAAACAGTGACAGTAACAACGGTGACAACAACAACAAACAGCAATGATAATAATATGTACAATAACCAGAACAGCACCAAAAAAAGCAATAAAAAAAATTTATAAATCGATTCACCAGAAGATGAAGATAATAGACAGAGGGTGGTAAAGAGGGAGAAAGAGAAAAGAGAGAGACAGAAAGAGAAAAGAGAGAGACAGAAAGGATAGAGACAATTATTAAAACAATAACAGCGAAATAAGTCATCATCATCAGAAGAGGGAAAAAATATTCATATTCAGCGGTTTTGGTTTGTGTTCATGCTAAATTCAGCTGAATTCATTCAGTGAGCTGAATACACTCGAATTCACATCGGATTTGTTGAGATTCTCTCCCGTCTCAACTCCCGTCTCTTTCGCTTACTCCTCTTCTTTCCGATCTCTTTCTCGCGCTCCCTTTCCCTTCCAACCCTTTCCCGCTTCTACGGATGAATGTGCTATAAGGACTCCCATCGTTTGAATCGCAAATGAACGTTTATTTAACCCACCACCCACGGCTCAAAACTGTGATCCCCACGCATACATTTTCATCCCTTTTCCTACACTACTTTTCTGTACCTTTATTACAGGCCCCCCTCCACCCCTGTCTTTGCTGTAGAGGAAACTGTTTTGCGTTGCTATTAAATTTTCATTTCTGGCTCCATTTTACGTGGTCCAGCATAAAATTGAACTCGCGAAAAGTTTTCCTCGAAAATTCAAATTCGGTTTAAAGTGGTTACAACAGCAACAACAACAACAGCCGATAGTGCTGGTTCTTTGGTACTTGTGATAGTATTCGTTGCTGTTGTTGTTGTTATTGTTGTTGTTGTTGTGTGTAAACTAGAGCAACTCGCGGTTTAATCGGTCGTCCTTTTTTTCCACTTTAGATAGGAGAGAACCAACGAAAATTAGCATTCAGCTCATTAACATTGGTACCCGTTGTTTGTAACGGTGTGAAGATGTATAGGTGATTAGGTGTGTGTGTGTGTGTGTGTGTGTGTGTGTGTGTATGTGTCTGTGTGTATGTATGTGTGTGTGTGTATATCTATGTTCATGTCACGAACCGAACAAAAATTAGGTTAATTGATTTTACTTTTGCACCGCAAACATGGTCGATGCTTCATTGAATTCAAACCAGAAAATCGAGGCCTCTATCAGTTGTGCGGGTGCTTATATACATAGCATATATATACATATATATAATGTATATTATATGTATATGATTATATGTATATGTATCTGTGTTTTAAATTTTAGTGTGTGCGAGAGTGTGTGCTTGTGTAACTCGGACTGTGATTATAGTTTTTTCAACCTCCAACCTTTAAATTTAAATATTATCAAAATACTATTAAAATCCCAGAATGTGCGATAATTTTTCTGTACCATTAAAGTTTTACGGAATAATTTAATATTATTAACGTTAATAATGCAATTAATTTTATTTTAAATTTTATTATCATAATAAATTTTGCTGTCATTCGAGAATTAATGAAGTCTCATGGGATAAATTTTTGTATTATGAAATTTTTCAATAATTGATTGTAACCTTTTAAAACATAATTTATATTTTTGTTAAGACTTTTACAATTAAATTTAATGTATTTTATGTAGAGCACATGTGAATAGCATGCGATACATTTTTTCATATCATGACATTTCTTAAAACTTCCTCCAACCTTTCCAAATGCGACAAACTTTATTTATCGCGACATTTTTTAAAATTTATTTTCATTTTCTTTTACGTTTAATTGACATTTTAATCGTGATATTTCTCATTCTAATTTTAGATATAAAAAAAATGTAAGAATAAAAAAATAAAACAAAAATAATCGTAGTGATTTTTCTATCATGTTTTATATAACGTTTAAATAAATTCTCGTTGGTTTTTTTCTTTTCTATTCTATCCTAAGCGTTCACAACTTTCAACGCTTTGAAACAAGCCATAAAGATAAGAAACGCAAATTTATTTGAGTGGAGAGGTTGATACAGTTAGAATAAAGCGGAAGCGGGGGAGGGGGTGGAGTGGAAAAAAGACCGCATTGAAAATTAGGTTAACGACGCCCTAGACGACGTCCTTCAGAGTCCTTTCGTAGTCGTTGCTTCCGACGTTGATTGCTTGTGCGAAGTCACTTCCGCTGGGAGAGCTCCGTCTCCTCCTCCCTCACCGCGCTCTTTCCTCCACTCCTTTCTCCCTCCCTCTCTCTCTTTCTCTTCTCATTCTCCCCTCACTCTCTTATTACCGTTGATGGCCGTGTTGGGTTCTGTTTACAGATGCCTATCTTAAGTGTCAAAGCTATCAAAGTGGTTGGTTGGCTAGTTGGTTTTTTTGTTGTTGGTATTGTTGTGTCTTTACTCTCTTACAATCTTTATCATTGTCTCTCTTTCTCTTTCTCTTTCCTTCTCACTTTGTTGTATCGTCGTTATAGTTTTTTGTCGTTGCTCTTTTAAATTTATGTCCAGTGAGATTCTCTGTTTTTATTCGAATCTCTTTGATGATTCTTCCCCCCTTCCACTCGATCTCTTCCTCTTTGATTACTGGAGGAAATTCCTGGAGGCTGGCAAAAAATTCTATAAAAGTTTTAAATGTAGTTTGTTTCTGTTTCAATGCTTCAGTGTTACTTTATTCTTTCCTTCCACTTTTTTTTCTTTCTTTCTCTCTCTCTATCTCTCTCTCTCTTTCTGTAAATCTGTCCCTCTCTTTCTCTTTAACATCCTCTCTCTATTCACGTATTCATTTAGTTCGTTCCTAGCTTTTTGCTCATCGTTTTTTTCTTTGCTTTTTATTCACTTTTCTCACCCTTCTCGTGCTTTTTAAGGCCAACAACCGCCTCCATTCTTCAGCTTCTTCTTTGAATTCTCAGAATCCGTTTATCTATTTTCTGTCTACCGTTATTCATCGACTTCCTGTGGCCCACTTCTGTGTCTATCTTTGTTTGTGGCATAAAAATGGTTCTTCATTTCAATGAGTGTGTTTTTTTTTTCGAAACAAACAAATGAGTTCTAAAGCTACCGACGCCGCCGGCGACATCCTCTTCATAATCGTCAACGTCAGCGTCGTCATCAGCGTCATCTTCATCCTTATCCTTTTCGTCATTATTATCTTCGTCATCGTCTTCATCATAATCATTATCGTCATTGTCGCCACGGTTTTTGAAGAAATCATAAAAGCTTCCTTAAGGAAATCGGTTTTAAGATTCTTTTGATAAAAGACGAGAGCGGTGGGCGGCGGGGGTGCTGACGGGTGGAATGAGTGGAAGGATGGCAGAGCGTTGGTGGGATTTTCAAAAGCAACATTCCTGAGCCTGCTTAAATGGCGCCAATAATCGGATTTTTTTATTGGCGAGGCATCAAAAGTAATCCGCTTCAATTATTTTGTGAATTTAAATGAATTTCGATTTCTGCAAATTTTATTGCTCGATTCGAAAGAATAAAAAATCCTCCTAATGAATTGTTTATTATATTACTTTATGGAATTATATTATATTCATCTAGAGATAAATATAATAAAAAAATAGAAAATTTCGTGCAAATTCTATCAGTTTAACAATAAAAAGGAAAATAAATGAAAAATAAAAGAGTCGCAAAAGAATCATTAATCGATCATTTGAAGAAGATTTGTTAAAAATTAGATGAAGAGAAGATGTGAAGATGGTGCTATTGAGGGTGCTGAATGACACAAAAAATGGGGCTGAATACTTTAGTCCAGCGCTGAATTCATCAGTTGAATGTTGGTACTAAAACAACAACAAAAGCAGCACAAATCGATATGAAAAAAGTATGTATGAAAAAACAGAAAAGAAACCGACAAAAAATATTAACTATTAAAAAACTAAACAAACTTCATAAAAAAAACAACAAAATAAAATAAAATTCCATCAACACATAAAAAATGCATCTCTTGCAAAAAAAGCGAACACCTTCCATTTCTGACTCCTCTCTTTTCTTCCCCTCCTCCCTCTCCCTGTCTTTCCCTATCTTTGCCTTTCTAACTGTTTCCTTTTTCTATTTCCCTCACTCTCCCCCTCTCTATCCCTCTCTCCCGTTCAAAATCTATACTAGTAAATAAATCATCACGACCCAAAAAACACAGCACTGAAGCTCAACGTTACACCCGAGTTGCCACCCTATTTTATTGAGCATTACGCTCAACATTTCAATTTACGAAGCACCATCTTCTAATGAATTGAGAGAGAAAGACTGATAGAGAGATAGAATGAATTGAGAGAGAAAGACTGATAGAGAGATAGAGTGATAGGGGCGGTGGGAGGGTATACAGTCGCTGTTGATGGAGTTGCATCGTGATATTTTTTATCAACTCTCCGGAATCCCGGCAGATTTGAGTCAAATCTCTTCCTGCTGCTGCTACTGTTGGTCATTCGGTACCTTTTCAAACCTTCGCCCAGCTTCGCAGCTGGAAGCGTGGCGTTAGATCAGAACATCGAGTATCGCAATCGAGTTGATGTATAAAATTGCATTAAATATTTAGCAATTCACATGCTAAACAACCCGGAACGACACAAATAAATACTTTACTGTTGTTGTTTGCTGGTTAGAAATGAATTTACTTTATTTTCGTTCTTTTTTTTTATAAAACTTGGTTCGCAAAAATTGATTAGAAAAAGTTTTCAAAAGTGTATTTTAAGTGCTTTTTAAGTACTTTTATAATGCATTTGAAGTGTTTTGTTACTGTTTTCTAGTGCTTCATTTCTTCTTTACTAATTTTCGAAAAAATATAAAAATTAATTGAAATAAATACAATAATTGATTGCTATGAAAAATAGTTATTTAATATTATAATGAAGAAATGTTTGAGAATCAATGCGGCTTGAGAATCAACAAAACTCATCACACCGAAACATGAGCTGATTTATCATGCAATCTAATTAAAAGTTCATTTTCTTTTTTCATCTATAAATTTAACTACAGACAGACGGACTAACAGACAGACAGAAAAAAATAGAGCGCAAGATAGACAACGCAGATGACGACAGACAGACTGATAGGCAAACATGTTGTGGTGTTAGGATGATTATAAAATTTTGTACCTAAACTGAAAGCAGGTTGTCAGGCAATCAAGCCGGTTGTCAGACAGGCAGGGTTACAGACAGATATACTGAAATACAGACAGACAAACAGACAGACAAACAATTTAGAATGAGTTCAAAAGTTGATGTTTGTATGGATGTGTGTGTGTTTGGAGTGAGTGTTTGTATGGAAAGATGCGTGTGAGTGTATGCATATTATGTATATGTATGTATGTATGGGTATCTGTGTTTCTATACGTCGCTATGGCCTGGCAAGCTTGTAACTTTTACCGCATCATATCATAAATTTTAAAACAGTTCAACGATACCGGAGCTCAACGTGATTATGAATAAATTAGAAAGAGACAAGGAGAAAAAGTGCGAGCCAAATAGAGACAGGGAGAGTGAGAGAGAGAGGGAGAGTAGAAACTAACACAGTTACATTTTAAAGCTTAAATCACTAGCATTTGTAACTGTTGCCTGAGGAAAGTCATAAAGCAAAAGATGCAAACAATTTTGATAACTTTTTACTGTCAAAATCGACAGGCAGCATAAATTGTACCTATTTTCTCAGGCATTCCATAGAGGGCCTCATAGGAGGAGTCTTACCTAATCCATTAAAACCCTCGGTAGAACGCTAAATCCGGACACTTCTCCGCAAACCCTTGATCCTTGTTTCAATGTGAAAACGAACGATTTCGATGATGTTTATACTATAAACTTTATAGTGACATTTGCAAATTTTTTGACAGGTGTACTTTTTTGACAGTTACATTGAAGTGACAAATAAATTGACAGATGATTTCATAGTGTGAAGAGAAGAAAGAGTAATTTTTTACTAATTTTTTCTCACAAAAGATTACTTTAAGGTGATGATATTTAAAAATGGAGAGAAAGAGAGAAAAAGAAACGATGAGAAAGATGGAGAATGTTAGAGAAAGAAGGGAGATTATATTAGTCGTAATTTTTTCTTCAATCTTATAGGATCTTTTATAATTTTTACATTTAGGTTAATACTCTTGGATACTGAAGGTTTTATAGTGCTATAACAATCACAAGAAGAAAACAGAAGTAAAGGGCAAAAGGCAGAGAGGGTCGGAGAGAGAGGCAGATAAAGAGATAGGTAACGAGAAGACGAGAGAGCTAAAGAAATAGTTCAGAAGTAGTTCAAGCAAATTATCGTTACCTTGACAACATTGTTTGAAGGTATAAAATGAAAATGATGCCGTAATAACAATAAATCCCGTTCTCTATCTGTCCCTCTCTCCTTGTATCCCTCTTCCCCTTCCGCTTTCTCTCCCTCCCTCGCTTCAACACTAATCCAATTCCTCAATGACTCACTTCGTCTCTGTTCCTCTGTCGCTCTCTCTGACTCCTACTCTGACTCTCACTCTGACTCTGTAACGGTTGTTATATACTGCAGGTGAACTGCTTGAAAGGTCATTTCGGTAATGTCTATTTTGAATATATCACCATAGAGGAGAAGAGTGTAAAAGACCTCAAAAATACCACTTAAAAATATCGAAGTCACTAAAGCAAAACAAAAATCAATAAAAAAAATTCCCTCAAATGACAGCTTGTGTTAAGCACCCTATAAACACTCTATAAACAGTGGCATAAAACGACGACCGACTCTACCGTTATAAAACATAACGATAACTGTTTTTAATATTGCAGCCACACTTTAAAGCTGGCGGCAGCATTAACGAGTTGGCGGAAGTTAAACAAATTAAGGAATGTTGGGAGGGAGATGGGGGACGGTAACACAGGACGGGTTAAAAAACGACCCACGAAAGAGGAGTGTTTAAAAACGATGAAAAATGAACAACGGAGGAGGAAAAAAGGAAGAGACTCCCAAAGGGAAAAACGAGGGTTCCAACGAGGGTGGAGTTAAAATTAGTACTGAAAGAATGAGTATTACAAAGTGTTATAAAAGGACTATACGAGAAAAAAGGAGGGAACCACAAAAGAAAAGCTACAAAGAGTAGGCTTCCGAGATGGGGTTTAAATTCAAAAATAGAGTAAAGGGTCTAAGAAGAGAGTGTTATAGAGTAGTTACATAGAATTACAAAAGAAGGGAGTATTAATGAACCTTCAAATGAGGGAAGCCTACAAGCAGGAGAAATTGAAAAGCTACCCAACTTTATTCAACCTGAAAAATGTAAGTTATTTAAAACGAAGCTTATTCAAAAAGATCTCCAACAAAAAAAAATGAACAAATCCATGTAAAAATGTGTCAAAACATCATAATGAGCAAGAAATTTCATAAAAAAGTGCGTAAGCAACAAAGTGCTTCAATTTAAAGGAGGATGGGGGAAGAGAAAAGTACCTCATATATTCTATAATGGATTTTTTTTATGTTTTTTTCTCTCTTAAAGTTAACTTAATCGATATCGTAATCGTCCACGGGATAATATCATAAAGTCAATATAAATTCTGAGTCAAACAAAGTAAACGATGGAACGGGAGAAGAGTGGAAATGGGAGACAGACTTTTAAGAGCTCCCTGCCACACTTTAAGAGCTTCCATTATTCAGGGACATCCATGCAAAAAACATCCTGCAGAAACCTTGATAATCTTTTTGAGAAATTCTTTCCTATGTAGAGTTTTTACCTCCTCTCTTTCTTCCTCTTCCCCTCTTTCTTTCTCTGTTTATGTCCTTCTGTCTCCCTCTCTTTCTCCCTCTCTCACACTCTCTTTACAATTCACCAGTACTTCCCACACAAGGAATAAATTTTGACTTTTGTTATGATACTTTATGGAAATTGAAAATTGAATTGAATGGGTTTTCAGTTGGTGTATTTTTCTTAAACCAGGGGGAAAAGGGTAACCCTTTTGTTGGTACCTTTTTTTTTTGTTCATTTAAATTGCTTCTGAAATTTTAAATCTTTCAAATCTTTAAATCTGTCAGTTTGAAGTCAAGTCAAGCGTTTTATTAGCGCCATAAGTTGTTTTTCATATCACATTCTTGAAATTTAAAATAAATTCATTTCCTTCTTCTTCTGCTTCTTTCCTTTTTCTTCTTCCGCTTCTCTTCTTCTCCTTCCGTTATCCTTAAAGCTTTTTAATTCAAGCTTTTCGGTTTTTTCTTTTATGTCATGTGTTTGTAATAAATTCAAGTATGGGATCAATCTTTAAATCTCCCCCTCTCGTTCTTGTTCTTCTTCTTACTCCAATCAATTCAATTCAAACCCCCTTTTACCCTTTATAATCCACACTCCTGTGGGAGGGTTTCTCTTCTTCTTCTTCTTCTTCTATTCCTTTCAGTGACAAAGGAACATTTTTGATGAAGGGTTGTTGAATGGATTTTAAATACATAAATTTTTATTTTTTGTATTTTATAGTTTGTTCAAATTCATTTCAAATCTTTGAAGTGAGGGAGAGGAAAAGAGAGAGTATGTGTGTGAGAGAAAGGAAGAGAGTGAGATGGAGACAAAGAGAGTTAGAGGGAGAGAAAGAGAGTGAGGAACAAAAATCACAACTGAAGAAAAGAGAAATCATTCAAGATTCATTTTTTGAGCAGTATCAAGTGTGACACTTCATCAAGTTCTCGTATGCATTCTATTCTCAAACCTTGCTCCCTCTCTCTCTTTCCCGCACTCCCTCCTCCACTCACACCATCTTTCTGCCTAGTCACGTGCTCCTGCGTCATAAAAAAATAACAAAATAAGAAGGAAGAAATAAAAACTTTGCGCGCCAGGACAACTTTTTCAAAATACAGACATTTTCATGTAATATAAAGTGTAAGTGTAAATGTGTGTGTCAAGGTATTGTGTTGGTGTGTACGTGTATGGCTGTGTATGTGTCTGTGTGCGTGTTTGTCTATGTGTGTTTATTTAATCTGTAGAGAAGCCGACTGAATGCATTGTTTACAGCTTTTACTAAGGATAAAAGAGCTTCCTTTGTTTCTTTATTTATGTTGTTTTTATTGTTATTTAATGTTATTGTTTTTGTTTGTGTTTGCTTATTTGTCTTTATTGCTGCTGTTGTTGTTGTTGTTTTTGTCGTACATCTTATTGTTATTTTCACTTAAAACAACAGAAAAACAGCCGTATACTTGGTCGTAGTTTTTATGACAACAGCTACATTTGTGATCTTTTAGGGAATTATTACAATGAAACACACACACACATACATCGATACCTTTAAACACATACATATACCTACACACCTCCATAAATAGTATATTCCAGCAATTGTAAGGATATGCTTCATTATAAACACATGTTTGCACTATACTAATTTTCAAGGAAAAGTTTTTATATTGTTTTTTTATCTCTTTTTCTCTTGTGCACTCAAATCTACAACGATGACCTTTTATTTATGATTCAACTTTCTTCCTCCCTCATTACTAAGTAATATCACTGTACCGTTATCTACGTCGCTACACTCTCCACAGCAATACTCACAATAGTCATATTCAACACTCTCTCGCGCTCTCTCTCTCTCTCTTTCCTTTCCACGTGAGTTTGAGCGATTGTCTTAAATGAACTTGCAATAGTTTTGTTTTGTGTCCTTTTCGTGTTGTTTTTGTTGTTGTTTTGCTTTAATTTTTCGACAACGGGTCATTCTTGTTATTTTTTTATTGTTTTGTTTTCTCATGCAACTTATTGTCATTGTTGCTCTGTTCATGTTTGCTACATGTATATCTAAATTTGGTGAATAGATTCGGTACTTCAATGAAAGTTTATTAATACTATTTTTTGTGCTTCGAAGTTTTTGATGTATTATATTGTATAATTCATTTATTAATGTACTTAACTTAAATTAAGTTTACTTTAAGTTTCTTTTAAAATATTGTTTTCTCCAAAATCAACTCTATAAAAATCCGTTAGAATAAATCTGTCGAAAGTTTTTCGCTTAATATTTTCGAAATATCGCAATTGCTTCTTTTTCCCTCTCTCACTGTCACTCTCTCTCCCACCCTCCCTCTCTCTCTTTTACTGTTAAACAACGTAAATAAAATTTAATATTAAGTTTTAACAACTTGACGTGGATGCTAAAAGCATAAAAAAGGAATCAAAGGAAACAGCTTGATAATTTATCAACGTCACTGACACGCACTCCTTTTTTCCTGTTTGTTTCTCTTACAAAAGGGACAAAAAATTCGCCCGCTCGCTCGCCAGAAAACTTTTACTATTAGCAACAATTTATGCCACCAGCCAGTCAACGTCTTAAATCTGTTTATTTCGAGTTCTCTCTGCGAATCGGTTAATTTTTCACAATCTTCGTAAATCACCGAGAACAGAAAAATAAAATGCGCAAAAAAGAAAAAAAAAAATAAACAAACCAAAAAGAGAGAATAAAACGAAAACCGAGGAAAAGGGAGAAGGGTCTCTTTGAGGGGGTGGTGGGGGGGGGGGGGGGGGAAGAGTACCCTTCGAGGGAATGAGGAGGAGCGCAGTGGAACACGCAATGAGAACAAAGGTTCGCCACACTTCGCTTGGTCGGCATCACTCTAAATTGTTTTCTTTTACGTTGCGGTCGGTTAAACAAAGCAATAAAAAACACTTTAAAAGAGGGAAGACGGTTTTTTTCCTCGATCCTCGAAGGGTGTTAAGATGGTGCAGAGAGTAACAGAAACACATGAGAGAGAGGGAGAGAGAGAGCGAGAGTGAAGAATAAGTGCGAGTGTGCAGCAGATTGTACAGAAGTGACACCGTAACAACAACAACAACAACAATGAAAGCAATAAAATAGGTAAGCTTTTTGAAAAAAGCCGATTCACAACGTAGCATAAAAAATAACGGGATAAAAAATTACAATAAAGTTGAAAGAAACTTTAAATTTTAAAGGCAAAATTAATAAAAAGCTCAGGATCACAATTTAATCCAAAACTTAAACTAAAATCCATATAAACGGAACTTTTAAATTACATAAGATTAAAACTGATGACATAACTGATTCAAACTTTCAGCTTAAAAGCTGAAATTAAAGCTTAAGTCAACATTGACGACAAAACGGATTTAAATTTAAAGATAAAACTTTCTTTAAACTAAAAATTTCAGACTAAAACTGAGAGAAAACTACTATAAAGTAACATTTTTAGATTTAAAAGAAGCCAAAATTTATGTAATTTTTCACTTAAGCTAAAGTTTAAAACTCATTAAAAAAAGCTGACTTCGAAAATCGAAGCGAAAACTGAACGGTAAAGTAAACAAAATAGATGGCGGTGATGTTGAGGTTCAAAACTGACACCGAGTTGGGTCAAAAATTAGTTGGTGTTAAATGCATAAAGTTTTGTTGAAGAAAACTAAAGGAAACCCTTTCAAAAGAAGAATAAGGAAGTGAAGAAAGGGAATAATAACAACAACAACAACTACCATAACAACAGCAACTACTGCTACCTCTACTATTCTTTAACAATAGATTTGTTGTTGTCAACATTTAAGATTTGTGGTGGTAACGGTTCCGGGCACGATTCCGGACACGGTTCAAATGCTGCCCCACTGCCGCCGCTGCTGTTGTTTGGCGTCAACGACTGCAATAAACTTTGTTGGTGTTCATATCAAGTTTAAGCAACTAAAGTGACTTTACTTAGCAACTACCCATAATATCCCAACCCCTCCCCTTCCACCGACCACTCCAACTCTATTTCCTCCCCCCCCCCCTGTCCCTCTAGCCATCTCTTTCTACCTTCTTTCCTTCCTTTCTTATTTTAACCATCAACTATTTTGTTTAATGGCTTCAAATCAGTTTCGCTTATTTTATCGATAAGAAGAAGTTGAAGGGAGGGAATGGTCTGGGAGGGAGAAGGAATAGGAAGGGAAGGGGGAGGACAAGTGTGTGTATGCATGTGCGTGTAAAAATAGTTGTGTTCAAAGAGGGGGAAAAATTGTCGCTTCCTTTTTTGACGCTTTTGTTATTCACCAAAGTTACTCGCCGCAAGAACAGAAAAAAAAGCAGCAAAACTGCCTGCAGTAGTGACAGGGGCAGAGGAAGGGGCAGGGGCAGCAGCAGACGCAGGGGTGGCAGAGGCAGGGACGGCAGCAGAGGGAGGGGCAGCAGCGAGCTAGCAGAAACTTAAGATATGCCAACTCGGCGTGTTACAAGAAAAGGTATTATAAATTGTTGTTGGTATTCTTCTGTTTATTTCTTCTTCTAGGCAATACCTTCTCCTTCTTCTTCTCCTTCTTCTTCCTCTTCTTCTCCCCTTTTCTCTTCATTTCATGGAACTAGAAGAAGTTATTTTTAAGTTTTGTCATTTATTTCCAAAAGTATTGTATAGCAACTAGAAAAACTTCTGACTTCGTTCTTTCTTGCTTGGGAAAGTTGTTGTTCTTGTTTATTGTTGTTGTTGTTATTTAATATGTTGTTGTTGTTATTGTTTACTCTTCTTGTTGTTGTTTACTATGTTATTGTTGTTGTTATGTTAGTATACCTCCATTTATATTGTTTTGTTAGAACGAACTCGGATAATATACAAAATTCTGCTAGCTGTTTATAGGATAAGCTGGCAACACTGGCAAGAATTGTATTTTGCTGCACTTGAAATGGAAGAAAGGCAAAGGAAAGGGGAGGGAAGTGAACAGGACGAATGCGTGAAAATAGAGGAATGTATTGTGTGTGAAGAAGAGAAGTGATATAAAGGAGGGAAGAAAAACTTAATTTCACTGCTTTTAAAAAATTAACTTCGGTTTAATTGTAGTGGAAATGATACTAAAAGCAACGGTGTTTGCCATAAAAATTGTAGTTCATTATAAAAGAGGTTCTAGAAAAACATTGTGGAAAATTCTAGGAAAAGAAGTAATTCTGTAGAATAGAAGTAATTGAAGTAGAAAGTAGAAATAAAAAACTGTACATAGAATAAAATTACGAGTATAATAATAAAAACTGTAGGAGAAAATGTGGTACAAAAGTTGTTTGAAAGAAAGAATTGTAGAATAGAAAAAATTATTCTTAAAATAGTAATAAATAAATGCCAAATAACGGTAAATACTTCCTTTGCTTAAACTACAAATCTTTCAACTTTAAATTCCTTCGCTTAAGTTGAGTTTTTAACTTATTTTATTTAACTTATTTATTAACTACTTTTATTTATTAACTACTTTTATTTGTTCGAAAAGTATGCAGACTGCAAAAACAAGAAATGGTTTAAAAGATATGCACTAAAGAAGAAACAGAAGAAAAAGTGAAAAAATAGAAAAATTTAACCTCTGCTTCGGAAAGGAATCTCGTCTGGATTCTTGACTGCTTTCTTGACAGCAAAATAAACAAACAAAAAACCCGCTTCAGGAAAAACTCACCCAACAACAACAACAAAAGCAACAACAGACAGACGCTAAAAATAGCGCACTGAAATTTAGTAGAAAAAAATTCCAGTGAAACATTTTTTCGAATTTCAGTCGTATTTCGATAGCAACTTTTTTTGCAATCCTTTTTTTAAATTTTTCTTTTATTACTCGTACGTTGTGCTTATTGGACCCAAAGCATGTCAAATTTAACAAACGCATAAAATATAAAATAAATAAATGTAACACTTCATACAGATTATAAGGGGACACATGTCCTTGTTAAAATATCCGCATATCCTTGTTAAAATATCCGCATATCAGTTGGTGTTGTTGATTATTTTGGATGATGGTGTCTGTTTTTTATGTTTGTTTTTGCTTCCTTTTTTACTGTTTTTATCCCTTTTTACTGTCATAACTGTTTTTTTTTTCTTCTTTGGGTCTTTCATCGATATCATTTCCACAAAAATTGCTTAATTAAATAAATTTATGATTTCTTTTATACATCGTAATAAAGCAGGATAAAACAGGATAAGAAAGGGAGACATACAGGGAATGAGAGAGAGAGAGAGAAGAAGAGAGCAATAGAGAGAGAGGGAGAGCTAGAAATATTTTTCACCATTTTTTATTCTTTTTGAGGGGCATCGTTTTTCAGCTTCATAAAAAGAATTATTTTTATTTAGTGTCACTACTTTTAAAAGAGTTCCTTTTTATTTGTTCCTTTTTCTCCACTTTTTTATATTCTAACAAGACAGTCCCTTTATTATTATATTATACAGTTATAGAGGATAGATTATGTTTATACACAGAACCGTTATGCTACTGGACCAGTCCGCTTCGTATTAATTTATTTTTACAACGTGGTAGAAACCATTTCATCACTCGGTTTTATTGCTATACAAAAAGTGACCAGATGAGCATTTCCTAGAATGTATAAAAACATAGTAACCAAAAACTATTTTGTTAAGTCACAGAAAGAATCTTAAATGCTTGTAGGTTTTACATTCGACTTTTCTTGACGTCTAGGATTTTCCCCTTTTATGTGAAATGATTAAGTACTATAATAATAACCATCGTCTTCATGTTTCTTCGTCTTCTTTTGAGAACCTTTGCTATTTGAAAGACAGACATACATTCATGTAATTCACACCTGAAATTTTCACTCACATCCTATGCCAAATATATTTATGAAGTATCACAAGAGCGCACTACATTACATTTGTCTGTGAATAAATAATGATGAATACCAGAAATATACTCGTATCACTCAGGAAATTATTCAGGCGTAACACGAGCAGAGATCGACAGATAGAATGACAATCGGACTGAAAAAATACTCAACAGAAGAAGACACTAATCAATAGAGAGAGAGAAAGAAAAGGAAAGAGAGATAAAGAAGGAGAGAGAAAGAAAGAGAGACACAAAAATGAATAGACACATTATTATGTCCCTGAAAATCAGATGAACAGAAAGATACGCAAATCAACCGACGGACAAATTAAAGGAAGAGACAGACTAAAAATGATTTAAATTGTCAAACAAATTTATATTTGAAATTTTAGTCATACAGATATATACTATACATACTATACTATACATATACAGATATACTCGTACAATTAAACATAAATATTATATGTATTATATGTATTATTATATGTATATATGCTTGTACAGACATAGATGACTATATTCTTTTCTTCAATTCATCATTACTCGAAACTTACTGTTCTTACGTAATCCAAATTATAGTATGAAGAAAGGACAAATTTATTAATATAGTTCTAAAATACTTCCATCAGGATATATGTACATATAAATAAAGAAACTCTAAACAAGGAAATTCAAATATTGATTTTTATATAATCGTATAAAATGATATGTAATCTATGTATATATGATTTTATATGATTATATATATATGTACAAATTTTGTAACTGAAAAAATTGTAAATTACATAAATCTCAAGGTAAAAATTTACTACTCCTGTATAGTGTTGAACTTCTTTGTTTGAATCCTGTGTTTGTAAAAATTGATAAATAATAAAATCGTAGAAAATAAATTATTTCCTGTGGAACATGAAATATGGTGAGAAGAGGTGAGTGAATGCTGGTTGATGGATAATAGAAACGTGGTACCTTGTATACGTTAGGTATTCGGTCGTCTAACATGAACCCCTGTTCCACTCTCTTCTGAGCCCCAGGGCTACGTTCATGCATTAAATCAAAAACGGTATAACGACCAGGTATTTTTTTGGTTCGATTAGACTCTGTTAAAGTCTAGAATCGTCCTTTAAGTCTGTGCGTCCATCCCACCCCATTTGGGTTTTTCCGTTTTTCGTACTGTTGTAGTTGTTGTTCATATGAAGAGAACAGGATATTATTTTCGGTCTCATTTTTTTCTAAAGTCTTGTTTTTGTTTTTATCCAAACTCCAAACACATCTGTAACACAAACGAACATTGAAATTATGAGGGAAAAACTTTCTTTGACAAAAACACTTTGAAATAATTTACCAGAAAAACAGTCAGAAGGACCGGCAGAGAGAGAGAGAGAGACAGATGGACAGACGGACAGATGGACAGACAGAGACAAAATGGGACACTAAATGGAGTTCTAACCAGAGAAGCAAACAGACAGAAAGGCAAACAGACAAACAGACATTAAATAGACAGTACAGTAATATATACAGTAACTTGGATCTGTCTGAGTTCACCTTCAGGTGGGTTGTATTTATTTTTGTTTTTCTTTCTCCCCCTCCTCTTGTTTCCCCACACCCCCAGGCACTCACCGTGACATTTTGTGGCCCCAAATTTCGGTGTCTTCAACCCCACGACACAAGACACGATATTTTATTTATGTTACGTTGATTTGGTTCTGTATTTTATTTTCGTCGCTTTCTTTCCAATCGCTCACTCGCTCTTCCTCCCCTCTCTCCATACCCGCCTCTCTTTCACTGACCCACACCATCTCACCATCCCGATTGCGTGCGTGTTGTTGCATTAAGTGTTGTAATCTGTTTGTGGCGCCCCCTGATTTAATGCCAAAGAAGAAAAACATGTCGTCTTCTTCAAAAACAACAAACAAAAAAGTTGGCCCCCCCAAAAAAATACCGTTCTTTTATTTTCTTAATATAGAAACATTTTTCTCGTGTTTTCTCCATCTCTCTCTCTCTCTCTCCCTCTTCTTCCGCTTTTTAATAAGGAAGAATTTCTTCAAGAAAAAAACCCCAATCATTTGTTTGTTTGTTTGAAATTTGATTTATTATTACTTTTGTGGGAGAAAAAATTTTTGTTTTTTTACAAAACTTGTCTCGTTCAATATTTCAATTTTCACTCTTGTTTTGTTCAAATTTTTTGTTTCTATTCAAAAGTTTTTCATTTGTTGACTTTTTTTTATATACAAAGAATTTTGAAGAGAAAATTAATTCTCAAAGCCTAATTTTATGCTGTCTGTCAAAGCAATATTATGTGTAAAATAAATAAAATGCTGTAAACATTTTTTAATTTAATTAAATTTTATTTTAAGCACTTTTCATTTTAAAATTGAACTTCAATTATTAAATATTTGGGTTATTTTGGCAAAATATATCTAAACCACATTTATTGTAGTTTTATATTAATAATTAAACAGTTAATTTAATGAGGATTTCCGTATGAGTACATAATTTTAATTAGTTTATAAATCATATGGGTTTTTTAATGATTTAATATAATGAATAAATGAACTCGAAAAATATGAAAAACATTACATTAAAAAAAGTAAACAAAAAAATAGCACTACTATTAAAAAGCTTGATACAAACGTCGTGTATTTCTACTCGTTTATTGAAGTAATAAAAAACAAAAAAAACAGCAGCAAAATTTAATAAATTTTAATTCAACAACCAACCAGAAACAAAAAAAATTTCACCTCCACTACAACAAAAAAAAAAAAAAAAAAAAGGCTCATTCGAACCGTGTAAATTCTCATTTATTTAATAATTTAATTTTTGCAAAATTTGTACAACATTAAATGCCGTTTAAAAAAAGCAATAAAAACTGATGAACACAATTAAAAATTTATTTATAACATGTGGTTAGCAGCAAAAAGGGGAAAAAACATAAATGAAATGAAGTACATTCGCAACTAATTCAGTTATGAGAGTAATAATTATAAAACTGCTAAAGAGATGGAGGATAAAAAAGAGAGAAATAGATAGAGAGAGAGAGAGAGAGAGAAAGAGGGAGATAGAGTGAGGGGGAGAGTAGTGAAAGCGAGACAAGCAAAAACCCGATTCAACTCATTTATAATTAATTACATTCAACCACTTTATTCAGCAGTTAAAACATTGATGTTTTATTTTTTCTGTTTTATTTTTTCCTTTTTTTAAATTTTTAATTTTGATGATTATTTTTATTGTAGCAATTTTTTTAACAACTTTTTTCCTCCATTGACATCATCATAGTTACTTTTTTTAATGCACTTGTTATAATTTTGATTAATAAAAATCAAATACATACACACACACTTATTCGCATAAATACGCATACAATACACATGCAAACAAGCACACAGATGCATAATAACATACACATGTTTATACAAAATGTGCAAATAATATGTATTTCAAAAAGAAACCAGCCGATGGCCCACACTTTATATTCGCTTTTCGTCATTTACTCATATGCAAAAAGCATCTGTGTTTGAATAAATGGATAACAACTGTGAATTTGTTTTTGTTTTTTTCTTTTTGTAGAATTTATTGCATATTTTTAAGGGTCATAAATCATATATGTACATATTTTATATCTATTAGCAAACAAACACAAAACACGAAAACCAACGACAAATGACAGTCGTTGCTTGTGTTAGAGTTTAAATTCGAATGAAATGCAATGAAATTTATTATTTTAAAAAAACACACAACAAATGATATATTAAAAAATATAAAAAATATTAAATATACATTTAAAAATATATGCATTGTATATTACACTATGAACGAAATGGTAGAAAAAAGCAAAAACAGCAGCAACTACACAAGAGAACAACAACGAAAAGGAAATTCAATATGAAAAAATTCTTTCAAAACAATAAAAATACTAATAACAACAACAACAAGAAGTGGAAGAAGAAGAGGAAAAACTTTAATTATAATATTTATTAGTAAAGCACATAAAATGTTTATAAATTAAAATCTATAAATCTTAAAATCTTCTAGAAGTCTTTTCGATTATTTTTCTGTGTTTGTTAAACAAACAAACAAACAAAACAAACTTTGTTTTTCTCTCTGTCTGTCTGTTTGTCTGTCTGTCTGCTTGCTTGTATGTTTTCTGTCATGTTATCTTTATTCATGTTTGTATATCAATCTGTCTCTCATTTGTTCATTTTTTGTTCATTTTTTTTGTCTCTGAAACTTTTTCTCTTTGTATTTATTTTATTATTATTGCTATTATTTTTTATTATTACTAATACCATAAATTTTTATTAAAACCATTTAATATTTTTATTAAAAGCGCTTTGAATCTTTCACGATTTAATTTATTATTGAAAGAGCAAAAGGTTTTTAAAAAATAATTATTTGCAAACTTTATTTTATATTTCACTTTAAGTTAAAATTAATGTAATGGGTAGTTTGTTCTTTTATATTAAAATTTATTTATTTTTCAATTTAAATAATTTTCTCTTTTAGCATATCTTTTGCATACAAACACACAAAAGCGGTAAACTGATTAGACACACAGATAAATTATAATATTTATTTTAGAAATCATTTCGAATGAAAATATATTTTCAATGATTGTATTTGAAGAAATATTGACAAATATTAATTGAGCCACAATTCATTAAATGACGATCTGATTTACTTATTATTATATATATTTTCCGTAGCTTTTGTTATTATTATTATCATTACAGATGTTGTTGTTAGATTCATTATTATTGCTGTGGTCTAAATGTACCATGCAAATGTATCAATAAATAACAAACAAACAAACAAACAAATGAAAACAAACATTAATTGGATTCTAAAACACTTGATACTTCACTTCAATTTTAGCCTCAATTAATTTAAAAGCACTTTAGCTATTGTGGAACAATTAAAGTAACCACCACTGTAATGACAGTTACAATAAATACACACACATATATAGAAATACACTCACATATACTATGAAATACATTCACATAAATAAAATACACAGACAAAAAATAATTACATTATTACTACGTTTATACGTCGAGATGATAATGAAAGCGTGGTAAGTATTCTAAAACAAAGATTTCGAAGCTTTGTTGCTATTATTATTATTATTATTGTTGAAACGAACATCAACAAATATTGAAACATCAAATCAAATTATTATTATAAGAGATTCATCTTTTATTGGAAATATTTTGTTAAACATAATATAGTTCACATTAAGTTCACAATATGTTCACAATATATTCACAATACAATATATTCACAATAAACGCCTCGTTTCGCTGGGTGTGAACGAGCCCAATGATAGTAATTTTGGTTTGTGGTTCTGGGAAGTTCACCTGCAGCGAGTTGGCACTGGGAATTAGATTAGAAGTCGTGAACATTCAATTTCGTCCCTGTCTATCAACTCGGCGAGTTCTGGACTTCATATTTATCGGGATGTAACCGTCGTTATTACTATTATAATTGCTATTTTTGTTGGTAATGTATTTCATTTATTCTTGTTTAAGCTTTGTATGGTTACTGTTCTCTTCTTCTTCTTCTTTTTGTTCTTCTCATTACTCTTGGCATTTTTAATCTCTACTTTGGCATCGTTTCTTCCGCATTCGCATTGATTTCAACTGCGATACCATTCTATCGTCTTTTTCTATCATTTTATCACTTTTCCATCATTCCATCCACCACCATTTAAACCAATCGTTGATTGTTTGCTTAAATCTCTTCAAATGTAATTAATTTAAATTTTATTTCTTTTCTTCTGTTTTTATTCACAGAATAAATCCAGTAATCGATCGATTGGTTTAAAGAAAATCCTTTATTGTTGTTCTTGTTCTTGTTGCTGTAATTTTTGTTATTGTTGTTGTTGTTTTTGCACCGATGTAAACCGATTAATTTGAAGCATTTTAATTGGATTGAATTCCGATGCCAATGGAATCGTTGTTGTTGTTCGATGTGTTATTGAAACAGAATTAAAGTGTATCTAGTTTTCAATTCAGTGATTTTATTTTTTTAAAGAAACTTGAGTTTTTTCAACATTTTATTTAACTACTGTAAGTTTTCTGTGGTTCTATTTTCTTTTTGGTTTCTGTTTTAGAGCAAATTTAAGCTTCATTAAAACAAACTAACAAACAACCTGATAAATAAAACTCTGATATATAATTAAATAAAAACAATTTAAACACAAAGAGAGACCCTCATAAAACAGGCTTTCAAAACAACACAACAAACAATAAAAGAAATAAATAAATAAATCGTCAACAAAGGAAAAAATTAACAAACAATGAAAAATAATAATTTATGAATTTCGAAAAAACAACCAAGCAAACCCTCACTCTGCCACCCTCCCACTACACCCTAAATAACACCACCAACACTGTTGAGGGAGGGAGGTGGGTAGCTATTCCACCCTCTGCTTCTTCTCATCTTCTTTTATTTATAAAGTCAACAAGTTAAGTGCATTATTTATGGCGAGATCACAAACAAAGAAACAAAACAAGGGACGGGAAACCATCGGATTAAAATGTAATAAAAACAACAATAAAACCAACAACAATACCACCACGACCACTCATCGATACTCGTAATTCACCATGTAGTGTGTTATATAAAATAACGGGACTTGGTTGGTGTAAAATGCCACCCGTTTGCATTTTCATGGGTCTTAATTTAGCACGATAAAAACAAACATGATTGTGAGAGGGGGGGGGGGGGGAGGGGGTGACTCCAGAAGTGACTCAGAAATGATACTAAAAAAAAATTCAACCAAAACCAATAAAAACCAGAAAGACATCTGAGAGAAGCTAACATACCCTACACCACCATCATGACCTCTGATGAAGGATCAAAAACTTTGATAAATTTTAGAAATTTGGAACTGGTAAAAGTATATATTATATTATATTAAAAGCGTCGATATTATAAATTGTCATTCTCCTGTATACTGTCACTATAGAGAGTGAATATCAGCTTTCATACCAAACTTCATTGGACTCTTAATAGGACAGATCGTATAATTGTGGGCGAATCACTCCCACTTTTAGTCGAGTACTTAATATTGAAGCTACATCAGGCTTTAGGTAATCAAATTCAGTACTTATTAATTACTTTCATGTCTTGCTACACGTTTTCAGAAGAAGGTTCCTTTAGTTTAGTATAAAAAGTAGGTGTGCCGTCGACCGATTTGACCCATTTGTAATCCCAAAAAGTGCTACTTTACAGAACATGTGCGCACAGTTTCTTTAGATTCCCCAACTCGACTCAGAAGCTGACGCTAATCAAGAATATGCTTCTATGCCTTCCATACCTCGTTTTGTGCGTTACAAACAGAACGACAAACTCAATATACATACCCTTCGGGTGTAGGGTACATCATTTCAAAATCATCATTTGAAGGGTACAAAAGAACGGGAAATAAAAAAACAAAATCAAAAAAGAACTTAAAAGCACACACATGACAATAAACGAAGGATCAATTTACAAACATGTATTTAATCACTTATCAATCAACAGAAGAAAGGGAATAAACGATGGATGAAAGAGATGAGGGAAGGGAAGGAAAGGAATTGAAGGAAAGAAGAGGAGAATAGAAAAAAGAGATGAAAAGGCAAGGAAAGGGAGAAATGGCATGAGAATGCAAAGGGAATGAAAAGGAAGGGATGGGATGGGTTGAGATGGATTGCGGGTGTTAAGAGAAACACTGAGGGTCGTGGGGTTAACTGAACGCTTTGTAATGCTCACATAATAATTTAAAAACCAACATAAAGCAAACACATTCGAATGTCAATCAACAAAATGTGTGTTGATCTGATGCTCAGCTTCAATACATTACTTGTGAATGGTATCCTGACGATATCCTGACGGGGGATGGGAAAAGGAATGAAGAAGAGGAAGAGGGAGTGTGAGAATATAACGGAGTCCGTTTGTGTTGTGTTATATAAAGTGTTACTTTATTTGTTCCCTTTGTTTGTTTATTTATTCGATGTGTTTCTGTGTTTGTTTAGCAAATAGGAAATTAATATTAACTCACACATCGACTGCAACAACAACATCGACATCGGCTTCGACTATGAGATCATATTTCATATGTACGCGTATATCAACCCATGGATACAACATCCATTCATTGATTACATTTAATGAATGCATAAATAATTAATTTTCTCTAAAAGCAGTCATTTATTTTAATGCATGAGTACCTTTTTGGGGTCTTTTTTAATTTATTATTAAAACGCTTAGGATTCATTTAATACGATAAAATCAATGATCGTTAGAAAAATAATCATTAATTAATTATTGAAGGGGTCAGCGGGGGCGGGGAGTCTAGTCACATACATCCGTGGGTGGGCTGTGATGAGGGTGGAAAACACATTTGAATGATGGAGAAAATTCTGAATTGTTGCCAAAATTTGTTTTGTGCAATTTTTTAGGAGAGAAAGACAGGGAATACATTATTTAGGAACTATTGCAATTTATCTCTTCTTCTTTTTCTTCCTCAAATTATACTCGTGTATAAATTATGCAAGAAAAAAACCACAAACACAACATAAACTAAGAAAAGAAACAGTTTTTGTGACTAACAAAAGTGCACTCAAAGATATGGCGCAGAATCTCTTAAAAACCCATCAATTAAACACCAAAATACCAAAAAAATAACATAAAAATAATGAAAGAAAAACTCGAAATAAGAGGCGAAAAGAACCTACAAAAAATACCACATACAACAACATCTTCAAACATCTTCATTGACATCTTTTTAAAAGCAGCATCTTAAAAATAACGACATTTAATGTGAAAATATCTCGAAATAGTTTCTTCATTCAAATTTTATGCTGAACATTTACGTTCTTACGTTCACGTTACGTACTTACGTTTACGTTAACGTTTATGTGACTAACATTTGTGTTTTCCTTCATTTCACTTTTTTTCGTATAATTTTTGGCACTTTAAAAAAGAATAAATGTAAACTGAGTATAAAATGAGCACAAAACTTACGAGAGTGACACACAAAGAAAAGCCTGATGGGAGGAGGACAGGGAGGAGGAGGTTGAAATGACAAATTGAAAATAAAATACAAAAACAAACAAAATGACAGACAGACAAACATCCACACAATTGTTGTTGTTGCTGAGAGCTAAAATATAAGAACAAATATTAAAAATAGAATAACAGAAGAGAAAAAGGAAAGAAAAAAGCTTTTTAAGATTCACGAAAATGTGTCAAAATTAAGAGAGGAAAACTTTTTTATTTGAATAAAACGAATAAAATACAAAAGAATAAAATAAATGAAAAGAAAAGAAAGAACATACAACTAATAATAGAATAGAAAGCTAAATAAAGGCAATAAACCAAACAAGGAAACAACAAGCAGAAAATTAGTACAAAAGAGAAGCAAAACAAGGACAAAATAGATAGAAAAGAAGAGCCAAACAGAAACTAAACAAGGACCTTATCTCAAAAATTCTATAAAAAGGATATTTAAAAAGCTGTCTTCAAAACTTGAACTAAAACACCTTTAAAAATTACTAAAAAACAAAATTGAAACAATACAATATTTAATAATGTTGATGTTCTCAAAAAGTAATATTTTCCTTGTCACTTTCCTGAGCTTGAGCTATAAATTTATGATGTGATACATTTTTCGAGACATGATTTTCTATGGAAAAACTGCTTCCTCTTCTTATACCACTTCTTCTTCTTATACAACTTCTTCTTCTATTTGTGAAGCTTCTATGGATTTTGTTTCATTTATTTTTCTTATTGTGGTTGATGTATGTTATATTAATATTGAGTTATTTTTGTTGCTGTTCTTATGACTGACTTTTTCATTATTCTTGTTGCTCGATATATTTTGTGTGTGTTTCTACTATTGTTGTTGTTTTTTTTTCATTATTGTTTTTATTTCTATTCTGTTATTTTTTGATTATTTTCTTTTCTTGTTTATTTTGTGTCCATACGAAATGCAAATGCAAATAGTAACAAACTAAAGGACAAAACAGGAGAAGGATGAACAAATGTAGAAAGAGAGATTCATTTCGCTTTTCATTCATTCATTTATTCGTTCATTTATTTATTAATTAAACCATTTAATCAGTTATTCATTTATCCATTTATTTATTCAATTCTTGCCATAATTAGTCATTCACTAAACATTACTTTATTTGTTACTTCATTCATAATTCATTCACTATTCATTCATTCATTTGTTTGTTCATTCATTTACAGTTTCCTAGAGATTCCTTTCTTTTTTCTAGAGATTATTTTCTTTTGTTTCTTGTTTTATTATCTTTACGGCTTTTTTCGAAATCGCAACACGAACCGCATCATTTTCGGATCATTATATTTGTTGTCGTTGTTGTTGTTATTGCTGCTGCTGCTTTTTATTTACTTTTATTTTATACGGTCGATGTAACTGTTTTCTGGCTCTTTGTGTGTTGTATTTATTTTTGCGGTTCCTTGTTGTTTTTTTTTATTACTGTTGTTATTTTTGTTTTAGTTGTTGTTGTTATTATTTTGGAAAGTCCCAACATATCGCAGATAAACACGTACAAATCACATTTCTTAGCCTGGTTTTCAAGAGGCGACGGCGACGGAGACGACGATAGCGGAGAATTTATTCGTATAAATAAGTTTTTTAAGAAACAAAAAGGAAGAAAACAAACGACAGAATATCACACAAAAAGCCACTCAAGGTAGACCTCGATGTGTGTGTGTGTGTGGAAGTGAACAGAATACACAGAATTCACTATAATTTATTGTTGTTTTTGTTATTCTCTGTCTGACTTCATTTTCGAGACTCCTTCTGTTAGCCTCTGCGAGTGTGTGAGTTACTATACTCGTATGTGTGCGACTGTGTGTCTGTTTGTGCCCCTGTATTGTTGTGTATTATTTAAGCGAAGTTCAGAAATCAAAATTGCATTTGTTGCTGCCGCAATCACACAAAAAAATAAAACAAACAAATGATCAAAAATCCAGTTCAAACAAATCTCGTTCGATAATCGAAACTGTTGTGCTTTACGTGTTGTTGTGGTGTGTTTTTATTATTTTGGTCCTTATTTTGCTCTTTTTACATTGACTGCTTTATGCCAGTTTCAGGCTTTCACAAATTGGCTTTTATTTTAGTTCCTGCTTTTTTGGCAAATTCAGCAAAAAAAGTTATGTTTGTATATTATTTGATTCCAACTCGATGATAATAACTTGAATTTGGTTTTATTAAACACAAACTAATAATGAAGTTTATTTATCGATGAAGAAAAAACTAAACTTGTATAAAATTCTATTAAAAGAGCGTTAAAAATTATTACAACTTTAAGAATTGCAATTAAAGAAAACATGAAATAAAAGTCACTCATACGTTCCGTTGTACTTGAAAGGTTTTTTGTTTAAAAATGCTTTGAAGGTTTCAAACATTCTAAAGAAACATCATTACCAACATTTCACTATCCAACACACCTGCTTTAAATTCGTTTTATAAACCTTGAAACCTTTTTTCAGGCTACCCTGATAACATAGAATTTTCGTGTAACTTGAGGCTGAGATCCTTCTTTTGGTGAAATTTTCCCCTTGAAGACTAAGGAAAGGATGTCGTTCTCAGATTTCGTTAGACACCTTTTTAAGTAAGTATGTGGTATTTCGTAAACCTTTTGTCAAACCTATTTTAAGCTACAAAATAAGTTTAATGATTCAACTTATGCAATTAATCAAAGAAGCTTAGTTTTAATAATTTGTCTAATTTTTAAATCGCTTAAAACAACATAAAACATCATAAAAGTGCAAGAAAAAATCTGGTATGAATCATCGTAAACCTGGTATAAATCTGGCATAAAACCGGCATAAATCCGGCCAAATTCATTATAATGCATACAACAGTTTCAAAACTCTTGAAATGTTTTCAAAATTTGTATATGCAAACTTTTTCTCTTTTTCGCTTACATTCAGTAAATCCACTGACCACACACACACACACACATCCGCCCACATTCACTCATTCATTCGTTCACTCATTCGTTCATTCACTCATTCATTCATTCGCACTCACCTATAGTTTTGGTCCACTGAGCGGTTGGTCTCCAGTCCGGAAAATGTTTGGGAAACAGGTCACGTGTCCAATACGTGTGTAGGACAACCTTATAAACGGCCAAGCGATCCATGTTGCAACCACTGACGGGCACGGGTAACGACGCGGAGGGCGCAGGGAGATTTGAGGGTACGGACGATGATAATGACGATAACGAAAATGATGAGGATGGTGAAAAACCGGAAGAAATCGATGCCGTAGGTGAGGAAACACCACTGAATTCAGAGCCCGATGGATAAGAAGAGGGAGTGGACAAGGTGGGGGCGTAGGAGGGGGAATATGATGAGTAGTAGGTATTCTTCAGGTTGTTGTTGTTGTTGTTGCTGATTTTAGAATTGTTGTCGTTGTTGTTGTTGTGGATTTCGCTCATGTTGTTGTTGCTATGTGTATGACTCCTAATTTTGTTTTTGTTACTTCTAACATTGTTATTGTTGTTGTTGTTGTTGTTGCTGTTATTTATATAGTACAAATTACGATTTGTATTTCCGCTGCGATAATTTTGTGTGTTCATTAAATTTTTGTTATTTACATTATTGTTGTTATTATTTTTATTGCTGTGGTTACGATGTTTATTATTATTATTGTTACTATACGCGATGTCATTGCTCGCTAATTGTTGTTGTTGCTTCAGTTTTTGTTGTTGCTCTAGCTGTTGCCTTTGTTGTTGGTCCTGTTCTCGGAGCAATTGTTTGGTTGGATTTGTTATTGTATAGGAATAAATCGAGGGCCTCACAATGTCGGTGGCTCCAAAGAATGATGCGTCCATGTCGAGGCCCGGGTCCGACCCGGATGATGGTGCCGCATACGTGGGTGCAGTACGAAGGCACGTCAGCGTGATCATGAACGTGAGCAGCAGCAGTCGTGGGCCGAGTGATGAGGGCAGGAGTTGGCGGTGGTTGTGGTGAGCGTCGATTGAAGCCATTTTAAAGAATGGCTGCTTTTTCATGGCCACACTTTTCGGGGTCCTTCTTTTCGAGATCTTTTTTTATTGACTGACTAACTGATAGATTTTGTTTCTAATTCTTTACCGAAATAGAATTCAACTAAGAAACTTTTTTATTTAATTATTTTTATGCGGTTTTTTAATGTGATTTTTCCTTTTTTATTATTTTGGTTTTTTGCGTTTTTAGTTTTGATTTTAAGTTTTCTTTAAATTTTTTGTTCTTTCGACTTTTTTTTAACTTTTTTTAAAACAATTCTTCTCTCTTTCATTTGTGCTATTTCGGGAGTTTTTCTCTCTTTTTATCCACACACTTGACCGTCACTCAACGCTTAAAAGACCGGCAATTTTTTAATCTGTTTTCTTTTTTCGTTTGCTTTATTTTTATGTTTTTTTTTTGTTCTATTTCGGTACTCTTTTTTATTGGTTCTTTATTGTAGACTTTTCATTTCACACAAAGTAATGTAAAAGCAAACAAAAACCAAAAAGAAATGAATTGAATTCTTGGCCTTTTTTCTGCTTCCTTTTTGTGTCTTTCTACTTTTTATAGACGCTCCTCCTCAAGCGTATCTTCTGAGTTATAAATTGTATCTGCTCGATGGCAGTTCCACGAAAATGTCAGTTTTTTTTCTACAATTTGTTCATCTTCCTCTCCTCCCGTACGTCCTCCTCCTCTTCGCGTGTATCCTCGATATTTAAAAATATGTATTTTGTTCGTAAAGTTTTTGTTTTTCCTCTGATCTCGCGCGCGTTCTTTTTTTATATCGCAGCCGTGTATCGCCGTCCGAATCCGTTGCAGCGTCGTTTTAGACTGAACGCTATCGCGGTACCTTCGCTCGTTCGTTTGCGGTTTCCACACGCAGCGGGTCTCCGGCCCCGCACCACCCCCGAAACTTTTCTCATTCGCATGAATTTCGAACATTTTCGAAAATTGATTATGTTCGTGTATTCGCATTCTGCTTCTTCTTCTTCGTCGGAGAGCAACCGTGTGAGCGAGTGACTGGGAAATTGTTTTTGTTTGCGTAAATGTCCCAGTATTTGAAGGGCTCTATTGATGTGGTATAGGAAAAGCGTGGGGAAGGGTAGCTGAGGGGTAGAGGCTTGCTGTAAGTCAACGAGTATCCTCCGTAAACGCCTGTTGACTGTTTTGGGAAATTATTCGTTATTTGCTTCCTATACAAGAGATTGAATACTCGCAGATGAAGTGAATCCATCTTAAATCGGTTTAATTACAGTGATCATTAAAGAAGCTCCTTAATCAGAATCTGTTTTAATAAAATTTAATTTAATTCAATTCGTGTCCGGATTCTTCACTTAATGAACTCAAAACAATAGACTCCATCATCATTGTCATCATCATCATAAACATCATCGCCATCACCACCATCAACACAATCTTTTGATTGCTTACACAACCGCCATCACTTTGTACAAAAGACTTCATTTCAATTATGATCAAACAATCTCTCGACTCGATTAAACATTAAAACGCTTGTTGTTTAATTACTGTTAGTATGGCTCGTGTTGTTGTTGTTGTCATAGTTTCTGATAAACAATGCAATTAATTGTAAGATCGACAATAACAACAACAACCATTCTAATAGCGAACAACGTCACAGTTAATGAAACGTCACCCACACATGGCATGGTTGGCAACGCTACCCGCCACGCAACGCATCGCTGTCGAAACATCGAATGCGACAACATGCGACGTTGCGTTTCGACCTCTTTTAGGCATCTAGATGGTGGCCATCCCACCCAACCGTCTGACTGACTGTCGACTGCCAGCTTGACTGTTAGTTTGACTGTCAATTTGGGTGTCAGTTTGGCTTTCAATTTTGCTGTCACTCTGACTGTCAAATTGATGGAGCCACACCACAATTTAGCACATAAATTGATATGATTGGCAACGCTGTATGGAAAATTTGCTTCCATTATGGTCGCAATTAGTTTAACGCGTTGCTATTGTAATTGTTTTCGAGAATGTCCAAGAGCTTATAAGTGTATGTACGAGTATATGTAGATGGGTGTGTGTTTGTATCTGTCTGTCTGTCTGTCTGTCCGTCCTTCCTTACTTATGTATGTATGCGTTATTTATTGATTTCATCGGCCTTTATATTAAGTGGTCAATTAGTGCCATTTATTCGTGGTGGGTCCCACTTGAAAGCAGCAAGCAGCGATGGTCCTGGGGTGATTCTGGGTGATTGAATTGACTGGAGAATGTATAGAATAAAGAAACAAGTATATTGGTCTTGAGACATTTCCTGTCTATCCTTTAAAACAGTCCAGGGTTAGTAGTTTTAACGGTCTATTAAGGTTGGAACTTTGAAAAAAAATATGCAAGCATATCGATGTCCGGAATAACAATTTGCTGTCACATTGACAATCATTATATTATACAGTTGTGCCATATTGTGTTTATTTGTGTCTCTTCTCCAATAAATTCATTAACTGAAATCTAGAAAAACTGCACCATTGGGATTTCATATCCAATCTCATGCCGTAGACGATAACTGGGATATCCATAGTAATTCGTATAAAATATACCAGAATATTGTGAAACAACTAGAGAAACTTATAAATAAAATCAGGGAAAATACGATTATCGAATATTCAACATCATGGAGTATTAAGGGATAACAGTATGGGGTGTCTCCATTGCTTACTTTTCAAATTCTTGGTCGAAAGTTTCCAAAAACAAATTTCTTTCAATATAAATATATTAAAAATATTCATAACTACATTCATCTTTTTCCATCTTTGTTGACATTTGAAATGTCTATTAAACCGGGGAATATGATATATAAATTTGTTGTATTTTTTAAATACTGGGATAAATACTCGGACTACTTTCTCAACTCTCTTAATGAATGTACAGCGCATGTCCTGTAATCATTTGACTCTCACTCTCAGACCCGCTTTCGATTTCACCCTTTTTCATAGTTCTGTCTGTCCCCTCATTCACCTCCCTTCTTCTCGGCTACTTTCTATACACTCTCTTTCTCTCAAATGTTTTCTTCTCCTGAAACATAATTTTCGAACATGCAATAGTTTTCAAATATTCAACGCCCGCAATACAGAATCGAAATTATTAAAGCTTTATTAATTTAAACAATAATACGGATTGAGAAAAACCTGAAATAAAAGTGAAACAAATTTAAAATGTACACACATTCATTAATGGTCTTAAAATTGATCTCTTTCTCTAATAAAAAATCTTTCTGCTTTTCTTTTATAAAAATTAATAATACACAAATATTTAAATTAAGTTTAGAAAAATTAATTTTTGAAAGAAACCAGCCGATGGCCCACCCTATATTATGAAAAACGATCATCAGCTTCTTTATTTCTTTCATTTCTCGTATTTCATCTGCCATTCATCTTAACATTTTTGATTTTTCGGTTTTCGTTAGTTTGATGGTGAGGAGTGGGGGGAAGTCGGCAAAATTCCCATTTGGGACTTTTTGCTTACTATTTACTGTTTAGTAGTTTTGCAAATCCCACCTGTTCACAGTTTGACTGTGCTTTCGACGAGGTCCCTGTTGTTGTTGTTACTCGTAGATGTTGTTACTCGTAGATGTTGCCCCCCCCCCACTAACCATCCTTCTTTCTCTCACTCCTTTGTGTCTTTTTTTAGAGCAAGCATGTATTAAGGTTGTTTAATTTTAGCTGAGTGTTTGAGAGAGAAAGGTGTGTATACTGGAGAGAGACGGAAAGATAGATGTGTGAAGTGAGAGGAACGAGAGGAAGGTGGGTGAGTTGTGTTTCCAAGTGAAGTGCACTGAGTGCATGAATAAAATTATGTTTTAATGCAATAATGAAGCTGGAATTATTCTCAAATGAGGCCAAGTTGAATAGTTGAGTGGAAACTTTAAAAATAAATTGTGTTTTTTATTTCCTTTTGTTTCGTTCTCTCTCGCTCTCTCTCTTGCTTTCCCCTTTTTTACTTACTTTTCTACTTGCAAGCTTCAGCGGTGCATAAAACGTTACGTTTAGTAAATTTAATATTAAAGTTTTGCGTAGTTTTGTGTATATTTTAGTGAAGTACATTTATAAAGAAACGAATAATTTTACTTGTTTGTGAAGAGTGAAGTTTGCACTTGCAGTATATAATTAAGTTTTACTTTACTCTACTTTTCTTTACTCTACCGTAGAACAAAAATGAAAAAAATTTGTTCCACTTTTTTATTCACAGAATCCTAGTTAATTTTTTTTTAATTCTCGACCTCTCTTGTGCTATATTTTAATCGCTAAGACGTAAAGTGAAAACCTTTTTTTAAAAATTTGTTTAGATTTCTTGTAATAATGGATTAAAGTTTTCAAAATATGACATTTTTGAGGCAAATAAGAGAATAAATTTGCAAAACAATCGAATGTAAATTTGACCATAATTTTATGGTATAAAATAAAAATACAACAACAACTAAATACATTACAAAAGCTTAACATCGACCTTTTTTTATTTTTTATCAAAATTTAATATCAAAAATTCTGTCGTATTAAAAATACTTTGGGAACTCTTACAAATACATTTTCATAATTTTCGACTTCCTTTTACTAATTCAACGGAAATTTCAAGACTCAAAATTCTTCCTCTATTTACTTGCTTCAGAAAAGCGGATAGAAAAGGGAAAAAAACAAATGTGACATACTTGTGAATTTGAAAATCTAAATCATGCATCTTGTGTACCGCACACATTCCGACACAGACGCCGTCTCTGTCCCTCTGTTCCTCTCTCTTCCTCTCTCACTCTTACACACATTCAGTTGTAGAGTTGCTCAACACTTGAACACAAAAGAATGTTTAAGCAAAACGAGTTAAAATTTTAATGATGTGTAAAAAAAATCAGCTACAGAAAGAGCAGGATCTGGATTTAAATTTGCTTCACTTCCACCCATCTCTTTACTCCCCTGCCCCCCGCCTTAAAGATGCGAATATTTTTGTGTGCGAGAAGAGAGAGAGAGAGAGAGAAAGTGAGCGACAGATGATTCTCTGTCATAATGCATAATGAGATGATATTTTTGCCATAACAATTTAAAGTATGAACAAGAATCCACTAAAAATCAGCATGAAAGCAGAAATTGTTTGCGAAATAATATTCACCTACTTTGCGTGGTGATGGAGGGGGTTCTGAATGGCGAAATTAAGGTAGCAGGGGGAAGAAATGGAAGAAGAGGCATGAAGCAGGAAAAGAATTTTAATAACTTGCCTAGTTTCATGAGAAAAGTCCTAGAAAACAATTTGAAACATTTTATCACAATATTTAATGAACACTTTTAACGAATCTCATTTAAACACTTTAATTAAAATTTGTGGCTTTTAATTTAAATTTTTCAAAGAAACAAAAATACAAATTATTAGCAATTTTAATAACTCAAACAATTTACAAACGATTTATTAGTTGACGATTAATAAAAGTGCGGAAAACATTTTATTTTTTCAGACCCACACAATAGTTTGTTGAATAATTTAATTATTCATACATTTTAATATATTTGAGTCATAATTTTTGAAATAAAAGATAACTCGAAATAATATTTGAACTGAACATTATAAATATTATAATAAAATAAAATAAATAAGCTAAATGTAATATAAATAAATAAGCTGTAATAATAATAAATAAGCAAAATAAATAAAAAATACAAGAAAAGTAAAAAACCAAAACTAAAAAAAAATAAATACATTTTAAAAAAACTCTAAACATATTGATTAAATTCCCTCGATTTTTTTTATATTACTTTTTAGTCGCTTTACTTAAATCTGAAAGCCATTTGTAAGTACCTTTTATGGTTTTCTTGTAATTTTACATTCAAATTCGCAATGTTTAAAATAATAAAATGAAAAATTAAAATAAAAATTAAATAATGAAAAAAAGATAAGCTTCAAAATATTTATTGAACTATTTGAATAGCTTATAAATTTAATAAAGTTTTATGTAATTTTTTCCGCTGTAAATCAGAACACTTTTTAAAGAAATTCCTTTCATACGATTTTTTGTTCTTGTATTTTTTTAAAGAAAATTGATTTTTAATGTGATTTTTAAAAGACATTTAAAATAATCTAAAAAATGAAATGTCAAAAAAATATTTCGCTTGTCACGTTTGCCGGCGACAGGTTGAGTTGAGCGATAAATTGTTTGAGTTTAAATTGTTGTCGTTGGTGTTATTGGAAATGATGTTGCTGCTGGTGATGATGTTGCTATTGGTGATGATGTTGTTCTTGTAGTTGTTGCCTATGTTGTTGTTGTACAGCAAATCATCTTGAATGAGTCGAACTCATCGAAAGACTTGTGAAAAGTCTGCGTCAAAATTTACAAAGTATTTATTTTTGGAGAAAAAAAGGACTCCCTACAGAAAGAAGAGAACAAAAACAATAAAAACAACCAGGTTGAATTTTTATTTTTTTGGTATTTTTGTTTCGTTTCATTCGTTCTTTTAACGTACTCTTTTAAAACTATTTACGTGATCTAATAATAAAGTAGAACAACGCCCAACTCATACAAATTGCAAGTGAAACGTGTGTCTGTTTCTGGGGAAGGATGAGGGAGGGGGCGGTGGGGGGAGAAGAAGTAGGGCGAAGGGGAAGAGAAAAATGGGGGTGATTCGAAGAGAGTCAATTCAGAAAATGTGTGAGAACGAGAACGTTTTACTTAATCGATGTGGAAAATAGAATTAAATAAAAAAATAAAAATAAAAAAAATAAAAAAAAAAAAAAAAAACAAAAATTTAAAAACAGAAACAACAAAAAAATTGGTTACGAGGAGCCAACTGCTAGAAATTGTGCGAAAATCGTTGTTGGCAAGCGTGTTGTTGGTGTTTTTAGTATGTTTTCTCTCATTTCATCCGGATTCGGCGTTATTTTATACAATAACAATATTTCTTTTTTTTTTCTTCTCTTTTATTGTTTTCTTTTTTATTAATTTGATGTCCTTCAAATAGCGAGTGACAAAAAGTCACGTTTTTGCACTCAAAAGCAGCCGGTGGCAAAATAAAAAATTAGCACCCGGGAACATAACGGAATTGAAATGGTGCGAAACGGACCATTGTTGCAGTTATTGTTGTTGTTTTTATTATTCTTTTTTGATTATTGCTCTTGCTGTAAATTTTTATTATTATTAATATTGTTGTAAACTGTTGCTCAACGGTTGGGTTCTTCGCGTTCGCCGCATTGTTTCGCGCTTCTGTTCTGAATTTCAAAGCGAATTCAATAAAAATCAAGTAGAAATCATTTTAAACAGAAGGTTTTTAAGGCTTTCATAAAATGTTATTGTTTTATTTTTATTTTTCTTTCTTTTTTTTTGTTGCTTCTTGTAAAAACGCAAATATTCATAAATTTAATTGCAGATTTTTTTATCATTGAAATTCAATATTGTTGAAATTCCGTATTTCACAAGCGATTGATTGATTGATTGATTGATTCATGGTTGCTCTTGATGACATGTGATGAAGCCACAGAAACTGAGGAGTTTTTTTTTTATTTTATAAAATTTTTACTTTGTATTTCTTAAAAGTTGTTTAGTTTTCTTGGTTTTCATAGTTTGTTAAATTTTTTTTTCTTTGTTGTAAATTTTACTTTTTCACTCTACAATTAAATGTTTTCTAATTCCTTGTTGTTCTTTTTCTCTTATTTCTCATTATTCCTCTTTTTCCTCCTTCCCTCGCCTCTTCCTTTTCCCATCCTTTCACTGTCCTTTTCAACTCTGTCAACTTTTTCATTATCTTGCGCCGAAAATTAGAAAATCTCTGAGCACACAATCAACGAGACTCTGTTGCTGGTTCACTCATTCGTCCGCTCGTACATTCTCTCTTCTCGCTCGCACACCACATGCGATTGTAGAAAGAAGAAGAAGCAGCAACAATTTAATTCTGTTGTCATCGTTGTTGCTTTTGTTGTCGTTGTTGTTGTTAATTAACTAGTTTTTCCCAGCTTCTTGTACTCATTTTTTCGCAACATTCGCAAAATTCATTTCGTTTCGTTTCGTTTGTATTTTAATGACAAAATCGCACGCATTCGATAAAAATTAAAGCGAGAAATGTTCAGAGTAGAGTAAATGAAATGAGATTATTCGAGCTCCATTTCAAGTGATTGCAAGCAAAAATTGTGTGAAATTTTCCGAAAATCGAATTCTATGAACTCTTTTCTGTTCTCCTCGCAGCAACGATGATTATTTTATTTTTAATTCCCAAATCAATCAACCTTAAAAGTGTCAAATTAATAAATATTTTAATTTTAGTCTCCTTGGTTATTTATTTGGCTCGATTATTGTTTCAACATTCGAGAAAAACCAACAAACGACTTGTTGACTTACACACGGACAGCACATCATCATCATCACCATCGCCATCATCATCTCTCGAGAGCCACATCTCAATAGACATGTTTTATCACGATATCTCTAAATAAATATTGAATATAAATCGTAGTCCAGATACAAGCCATCTTCTTATACGATTCTTTGTATAGACACGAGTACAGAACTAATGATCATGTGGTCATGCTGAGTGATGGGTTGTGATGTCGCAATGTGGTGATGCTGCTGCTGTTGTTGTTGTTACTGTCGATCTGCCTGTTCGTCTGTCCATCTGTTGGTCTGTCTGTCTCTTTGGCCTGCGTTCTCACTCTGCATGTGACATGCTTCTGATGCTTGTTCTTCTTCTAGTCGATGTTATTCTAATTTTAAATGCACTCATTTGCATCCTACGACAAACGCACCGGATGTTCAAAGAGAAGATATAAAAGAAGATTATTCCTCATGCCATCCCTCCACTCCTCCGTCCAGTGGCACTCTTCCTCCATTTCTACCCCCCCCCCCCCCCTCCATCCATCTGTACACCGCTCCATCCTTCCGTCTCTCTTCCACCGGATCCTCTTCTTTTTTGACATATCTACCTTCTCTTCACTCTTTCCATCATCTCTACTCTCCCTTCTCTCTTCAGCATCTCTACGCTCTCATTTTCCACTTTATTTCATTCTTTTTCTTCTCTCTTCGGTTTTCTTTTTTTTCGTTTTTTTTTCTCTTTTTTTTAATATGTTTTTTAAATCTTGTGATATTAATTAAATTCAATGAATCTGCTACCATGCAAGCATAGCAAATTTCAGCGCCATCTGTGGAGCATGTAGAGATTCTCTACTAGAGAACACTCACACATAAAATGAAAGATTAAAAAATGGAATGTAAAATTTTATTTCCTTTTTTTGTACAAATTTGTGTCATATTTTTATTTGATGGATGAGGTGGTGGGGAGGGGCAGCAGGAGGGAGGTATGGGGTCGCCAGCTTTTGGAGATCTCAAGATGTTGTGGTTGTTCTTTTTTAATTTTTTTTTCTTTAAAGTTACTAAATAACTTCAATATTAAAGTTTAATATTAACACTAGTGTTAAATTTCTCCCATGATACAATTTATTTATGTACTTCACTAAAAATTAATGTAAAAGTTGTTAGTTTGACTACTTTAATTGCGGGAAAGAAACGAGAAGAGTTGGCAACTCTTCGAACACAATTCGCACATACTTAAATAGAGTGAATCTCGCACGAGGTTTTGTTGTTGCTATTGTTGTTGTTGTTGCTATATTGCAATTCGTTGTTGTTTGTGTCTCGCTATTTTGTTGCTTTAGTTTTTAGTTGACGTGGTTGTTGTTATAGTTTTATTATTGTTGTTGCTTCTACGAGTATTTTTTGTTGTCTTTTCTGCGTGCCGTTTTTTCTGCTAATTGTTGTTATTGTTATTTCTATGGTTTTCCCTCAAACCCTCTCTTGTTGTTGTTTTTATTGTTTTTTTCCTTCTAGAATTTGTTGTTGGCCTCGTTACTCACTCCAGGCTAATTGAGGTGAATTTTTAAGTATTAGCGATGTTTTTCCTTTTGTTTAACTTAAATGAAGTGGATTTAAAAGTAAAAAAAATAACGACAACAAAGAAAGTTTAAATTTTTAAGAAAGTTTTCTACTTTTTTGTTGTATACATATTTTGTCCTTTAAATTCTCTAGTTTTATTATTGTTCTTTTGTTTTTTTTAATCTTTCGATAATTGTTTATATTGTTGATTCTTCCCTACCGCATGTTGCTGCTGTTGTTGTTGTTGTTATTGTTTTCCCTATTTTGTTGCTATTATTTTTCTTGTTTTGTGTGTCATTATCAACAAAATTCTCAAGCATCATTGAAATGACTTGAATATCTTTTAATGCCTTCGAAGCTTTCTCTCCCTCTCTATCTCCGCCCTCTTCCTCCCTCTCTTTCTCTCTATGTCTTTTTCCATTTTCTCTCTCCATCCCTTCATTCCTCTGCTCCTTCAATCGCTCCTTTCAACATTCCTTTTGTGGTTCCTCTTTAAAATCTGAAGTATTTTTTGCCTCATTTGTCATTAAAGCACCATCATCACTCTTAATGTTGTTGTTATTGTTGTTGTTCCGGTTTTTGTTATTTTTACAATTCATGTTATTGTTGTTGTTGTTGTGTTTATTGTTAATTTTCTTCTTGTTGGTTTTGTGGTATTTCCACTTGAATTCTTTGATTATTATGCAGGCCAGGAATTTTCTGGTTCTGTTGGCTTTTGTTCGGTGTTCTATTTGTTGATATTCACCCATCCTCCCTCGTATCCTACGTGTCCTTTCCTCATCCTTCCAACGCCTTCATACCCTTCCCCCCCCCCTCTCCTCCTCACTCCTCGGCAACCATGTTACTTTGACACGCTTTCCTGTTACTGACATAAGGCGTGGCGTTCAAATTGGCTTCACTCAGTCTGTTGTTGAAGTTAGGAAGATGAGGAAAGGAGGAAGAGGAATAACACAAGGAGGGAGGGAAAGGAGAACATTACAAAAACGAGGAGGCTGGGTGGTTCTTTTTTTTCAAATGCCAGGAATGTAAATAAAATAACGATGTACAACGAAACAGTCAAGAGAATAAAAAACACAAAAGAATGTATTGTATGGATGTGTGAATGAGAGACACAATGAATGAAAGAGAGTGAGGGAAAGAGAGAGAGACAGATGAAGAGTGGAGAGGACGCAGCGGATTGTTTTGGGTGGAGAGGGTGTTTAAAGGCAGGTGTTTAAAGGCAGGTTAAACAGCAGGTGTCAGGTACCTCAGCTTGTATTTTTCACAATAAGAAAAAATATCCTCCTCACGAGACAAGTTTTTTTTATATATTGTTGTTTCTTCTTTTTGTTTTAGGTTCTCTTGCTTCCTTACAATTTTTTTTTTCTCCTCCTCTTTTTTATGTTCAACATGCTTCTTTTTTTAAGTGAATCTGAATCTGAGAAAAATCTCAGGAATTTTTCCAGTAAACATATGAAAGGTGTGAGAAATTCTCGAAGATTTTTTGGTTGGAGTTCTTTTATGAAAAAAATAGCTTGAAAAAAGATTCAATATAATTTTTTTTTTTGTATTTCTAGAGAGGAAGGTGGGTGGGGTGAGGGGTGGTAAACATATTTGTCATGTTCGCGTATGACACTGAAAAAGATTACATTACATGTCTTTTCACAGTTATTTTTCAAGGCGATGTTGATTACTCCTGATGCTTTTGGTGTTGTTGTTTTTGTTGTTGTTGTTCTTGTTGTTGTTGTTATTATTGTTGTTGCTACAAAATATTAGGTGAAAATCTTTGATCACATGAATGTGTCACATGACTGTTAAGTGAAAATTGAGATTTTGTGTTCACAAATAATGTAAAAAACAACAAAGTCAACACCGACGTCACACGGTCGAATTTTAATATAATAAAAATAAGTTAAGGAACAAGAAAGATCCTAAAAATAATAACAAAAACTATCAGTTCATAAAATATACAAAGAGTAGGGTTACTCTAAAGAACAACAACAAAAACAAGGATGGAGTACAACGAGAAAGTGGGAAAAACATGTAGAAACGAGTGAGAGAGCAAGGAGTTTAATTTGGAACTTTGTTGTGACCCTTCCTCTCTTCTCTCCGCTTCTCAAGCAAACTTTCCTCCGCCCCTCCCTCGCCACTCTTCTCAAATGTACTCATATGAGTCACATCAACAAAAAGTGTTGAATTTCAAAGTTCAATCGATTTAACGACCTGCTGATGAAGCGTCGCCAACCTGAGCTGCCCTTTGAAAAGAGGAGGGGCGGAGAGGGTAGTGAGTCTGAATGAACATCAAGTAACTTGAGTTATTTATATGTGTGTGTGTATGTGTGTGTATACGTGTGTGTGTTCCTGTGTGTGTCTGTGTCCATGTTCAAACGTGTTCACTTTACTGAGCACTGCTGAAATAAAATACCAATTAAATTGCATCCGATGATAAACACCACCGTTACGAAGCACCGTTACTTTAGCTGACTTCCTACTCTTGCTGATTCAATAATAAATTTTAATTAAATGTTTGCTGTTATTGCTGTAAAAAGAGTTTCTCTTCTTTTTCAATACATACATTTTATTTTTTATATTCATTTTTACAGGCCTTTAATTAAAAAAAAAAAAAACAGACATAATTTATAATCATTGAGAGAAAAATTCTCTTTGATGTCTCTTCATATCATCAACAATCATTCTAGCTTTACACTACCGGGCCCCTTTCCCTCCTCTCCCCCTCTTTCCCCACCACCTCATCATCTCCTTCACACCTGCACACAGTCACCGGTTTTTTTCCATCACGCATCAAAAAGCTACTTTTGCGGCTCATAAAGTAAACATTTAAATTTGTTTTTTTTCCCTTTCAATCTTTTTTTGGGTTTTTAATTATAAAAAAAAATAAAAACAACAACAAAATAATAGCAACAAAAATTGGCAACAAATAATAGCAACAAAAATTAGCAACGAAATGTGTACAAAAAATCCAACAACAACAACGACAAACATGCTCGGAAACCGAAACAGAAATGAAAGCAACAACAACAACAACATAATTGCAGCCTAACGGAGGAGGCACGGAATATCATGAAGCATAGAGGAGGGGGCGTAGAATATCATGAAGCATAGAGGAGGGCGGGGAATGTGTAAACCTTATTTTTTTTCCTTTTCTTCTCTTTAATCATGAATGAAAAGCGGTAAAAGCGATGCACTGAGCGATGCGTTCGTTGAGAGCTGTTGCATTAAGTATTTAAAAATACCGTTATGAGTGCGTCTCCTCTACAGACGAGGCGGAACATGAATTAGACGGATGAGAAGAGATGATGGTGGAGATGGAGAGGTGACGGAGAGGGAGAGGAAGTGGAATTAAGTGTGTTCGTGGGTTTTTCTGTAAATGAAAACGAGTCTGTTACTGTGAAGGAGTGTATCACTGTGCATTCCTCATGTGTAGATGTGTATGTCTATGTGTGTGTCTATGTGTGTGTATGTATTCGTTAAGGTCCTCATGTGTTTGAATGAAAAGCTCCAAGTTGAATGACTCTTGATGGTGTTGTTCTTGGTGTTGTTGTTGGTGTTGACGTTGTTGTTGTTGCTCTTGATGTTGTTGTTGTTGTGATGAATGCTTGAGAGAGTCCGCCATTTGATGGAAATTTAATGCACCTAATTTTAAGCTGCTTGAGAAGAGTGAGTTAAGGTTTTTGCTCTCTTCTTAACGTGTTAAGCTTCGTCTGATTTCGTTTCTTCTTCTTCTTCCTCCTCCTCCTCTTCCCTTGCTTTTTTCTGAGAGTCTTCAATTTTGTACTATGGAGGTATTTTTTCATGAAAGAAGATAATTTTTTCACAAACAATTAATCCGCTATTTAAATCATTTGACAAAATTTAATTAAACAAAATCTATTAGGAAATTTTTAAATTTAATATTTTACTTACCAAGTTTATTTAGTAATATTTTATTTATTTATTTGTTTTGATTTTGTGACATGAAAAATAATGAAAAAGAGCACATAAAATATGACTCTCGATCTATCATTCATTTGATGTCGCAAAAAGTGATTGTTTTTTAAAAAAGTACTCACCTGCAACATTTTAATTAATAAGATTAGAAACTAATTAAAAAGGAAAGACGATGCGAAGAAGAAGAAGCAGCATGCGCTAAATCCTTGAGTAGTTGCGGCTGAAGTGTCAACAGCAGCAACAGTAGAAAGAGAGAGAGAGAGCGAGGCAGAGAAAGACAAAAAACAACACTCGAACAACTCCTCTCTTTCTTAAACACACCAGCAGTTCTTTACTGTTACTCCCTGTATTTCTATCACACTCCGTCTTTCTCTCTCCCCCCTTCTCTGTATCGCTCTCATCCTCCCGCTGCCTCTCTCTCCTCCCCTCCCTCTGTATCACGCCCCTCTGACAGTGTTTCTTTCGTCCTTTGATTTCGATTTCACATTTGATGATTAATTGCATTTGTGATTGTGTGCAAAACTTGACTTTTCATTTGCATGCCACTCCTCCCTCTCACCCCCTTTCTTCCTCACTGAATGAATTTATTCCTGCTGTTTCACATCTTCTTCAGCTTCACAGGCTCAGCAAAGGATCCGGTTACTCTGCGGGATTCATGGCATGATTCATGATAAATGAAAACCGACGATCTGGCATCGCTGTTTGCGATAGAAGAACCAGGGGTGTGGTTGAGTAGCGGATTCATTTATAAAGTGTGTTTTGGGGGAAAGGGGCGGTGAGGGAGGGAGAATACGTGGAGCAGTAACACTCACGGTGACATTTACATTGTATGAATTCTTGTTGTTGTTATTTTGTTGTTGTTTTTGTTAAGTGTTTTAGTAAGGATTTTTGTATGTTTATGTATGTATGTGTGTGTAAGTGTGTATATATGTGTGTGTGTGTGTGTGCTCACGTAAGCTTGTGTATTTCCGTGGAGTGCTTTGCTATAATTAAGTTAAAGTTTTGCAACACGGTGCAGGGTTGGCAACTCTGCCACTTTTTGCCATCAGCCAACAACGATTGATTTACACATGAGTACCATGAAAAAAATATACAAAAAATAAGGAGAAACATTTTTTTTAACTTTTAATTGAACAGCTTTATAAGTTCACAAAATTCGCCTTCATTTAAATTTTAATGATTTTGCTGTATTAGTTTTTTAAAGTATTTAATTTAATGTAACTTTTATTCTATTTTGTTTCATTTTCTTTTATTTTCTTTTCTTTTCTTTACTTTTCTTTTCTTTTCTTTTCTTTTCTTATCTTTACTTTTCTATTCTTTTCTTTTCTTTTATTTTCTTTTCTTTTCTTTTCTTTTCTTTTCTTTTCTTTTCTTGTCTTTTCTTTCCTTTTCTTTTTTTTTCTTTACTTTTCTTTTCTTTTATTTTATTGTATTTTTTTTATTTTATTTTTATTCTTATTTTTCTGTATTTTATTTTAATTTATTCCAATTAATTTCATTTTATTTTCTTTGATTTTATAATACTTCCTTTTAGTTTATTTTTTACCACATTTTTTTATAATTTATTTTAGTTTTAATACAATAACATTACCTTATTTCATTTAATTATAATTCTGCATTTAATTTAATTTCATCCTTATTAATACTAATTTTTGGTCGAACTTTTGCCGAGTGTAGTTCTTCATGTATCGTAGAAAACACTGTCAATGCCGGGGATGGGGAGTGGAGGACGGGGAGGACGGGGAGGGAGGGGTGTAGTAATCCAGCAGCTTGCATTAAAATTGTTTTTGATTTACTTCTAACTTCTGGCTTGATAAATTAGATTTGAAAAGTGCTGAAGTCGTGTTCCCTGGAAGTCATCAAATCAGGGGTGGCCTTAAGGAGGGGCTGGATTGAAAGTGAGACTGGAGCTCCACCCTCTCCCCTTGCGACTACTGTAACTGACGACAGCCTAATTTATTCATAGATTGCTTTCGTCGCAGCGTCGGTTGTGGCTTCACTCTACGAGCGAATATTTATTTTAGCAATTTTAATGCTGTTGATGATAGCTTTAAATGGAGCATAAATTAAATGACTGCACAATATCGACGTTGCCAGATCTGTTATTTATTATTAAGAGGAACCATAAGAAGATGGAGAAAAAGAAGAAGAAGAAGAAGCTTAAAATGTTATGTTTACTAAAGAAAAATGTCATCAACGTCGAAGAAGAAGGGCCAAAAAATGCATTCTTCGATAAATAAATAAATAAGAGCTGATCGGAACTGCCAGTGTTGCCATATTGCTAGTGTTGCCAGTGTAAGTATTAAATATTTTTATTGAGAGATGCAATAACAACAAAAGTAAATACAAGCGGAATTTCAATAACGTTTCCTGATTCACTTTAAAATGTTACAAAAAAAAGATACTCGAAATAAAATTCAGAATCATGCAAACAGTTCAAGCAAACAGTTCATCCCTTCGCTCGTGGATGAAAAACTGCAGAAATTGATTGATTTATCAAGTCTCAGTAGCAACGGCAGGAGGAGGAGTTGTGACCCGACCCCTTCCTCGCCCGCCTCTGAATGAATTTATTACACAACCATTAAGGGGCATCTTTTTCTGCGAATATTTTACTCGTTACTCTCTTCAAGAATCATGAGTATAGTACTCAGGCTTTATACTCGTTACTTATCACTCGTTGATCATCATTGAAGTCTTTAATTCTTTTCAACTCGTTGATTATCATTAAACTAGTTGATTGTCACTCAACTCTTTGCTTTTTTCTAACATACATACTTATTTATTATTTTTCAAATCATTGATTTTCTTTTAACTCGTTTACTCATCGATTTGACTGGTGACTTGGTGACTTCTATTTGAATTATTTGAATCATTGACCTGAATTTAAATCGTTGATTAAATCATTTCTATTGAACTCGTTATCGTGCTTTAATCTATTTGTTTATCTTTAAACTCTTTCACACTCAACTCTTTAACTTTCATTCCTTTTACTGTTTTTTTTAACTCGTTGAATCGTTAACTTTGACTTTGGACTTTTCTTTGACTTATCGCTTAAATATTGACTTATCGCTGAGTTAAAGGGATCAACTAAAATCTCTCTGAGATTCAGTGAAGGCGCATTCATCAAGAAAGTGTATTATTCACTCGTTGACTCGTTGTTAAATCTTACTCGTTGTTAGACCCTACTTCTGACTCGTTCTTACACTACACATCTCTATTATGCGGGACATTACCATATTTTGCGACAAAATTTTTTTTATCTTAGTTAAAATAACTTTTATGCTTATACTACTAAAGTGGAGACACGCTAAAATGCAGATGAAAGCTGAAAGTTTGACTAAAGACTGCAAAAATCAACAAAAATAACAACAACAACAACATCGACGACTAAAAGATTGATTTTAGTTATTTACAACTTATTTATTTATTTAAAGAAGTTATCGACAACGATGAAGAATAAGAAACGGAAAAAGAGGAAGCATCACACAGCACTTGCATTAAATGAAACGCATTTTAAGGGGGGACGGGAGAGAAAGAAAGGAGAAAGAAGAGAGAAAAGAAAGAAGAAGAGAGAGAATAAAGATAAATAAATAAAATTCGCTTACTTGCTGTCAGTTTCTGTTGTTGTTATTATTGTTGATGTTTTGATGTTGTTGTGTTTTGTTGCTTCCGATTTTGTTGTTGTTTTTTCCTTCTTTTTTCCTTCTTCTTCCCTTTTTTCTTTAGCTGCAGCGGATTGCATTAAAAATTTATACTTCACTTCGTTTGAGCTCAACGAAGCTTTCTAGTTGACTACCTTTTTCGTTCCCTTTTCACCACTCACCGTTCTCTGTCCACACCTCCCTCTGTCCTCCTCGCTCACTGTTCTCACCCTCTCACTTTTCCCAGAGGATGAGGAATATTTTCCCAAACTCCCGAGTGGTTTCATCTCCTGATGACGTTGTTTAAATTGACGTTAAAAGTATTTTCTCATAAATTCAAGGTTCAACAATTTTTGTCCAATAAAATTACACGAAAAACAAAAACTGTAACAACATAATTGAAATTATATACAAGAATCAAGAAGATACGGGAACTATTATTTAATGATACCCTAATGATGTCTAATTTACCTACAGACATCAACATCTAACAGACAGACATCTAATTTACATCAAGAAATCATTCTGTCAAATCCAAAGAAGATTTAACAGAGACAGGATCCACTCTTTTCGACAGATTATTTGATATAATAGATCGTATATCGTCTATTCTTTATCCAGCCCTAAATAATGTAATAAGTGCCCTTCAGTAAGCCATTGTTGAAGGTCAATTTTTGGCCTAGCCTATCATAATCGTTAAAGTCTTTGAAGATCTCTTGACTCTCTCAAAGATAACAAAGGATACCTCTATATCCCCCTTTTCAGTCACTTTTCTTTTTACACGACGCCTTGTAGACTGTATAGTGAAGATGCGAACTTCATAGCGTTCTGCTAGCGGCTCATTAATTTTCAAAATCTAGAATATTCACGATCAAGAATAACGGAAATTCAAAGTTCAGTATTATCTATTCTATGGTATTTTATAAAACCATAGAAAATTAAATTTAAAAGTCTTGGACATCAACTTAATTATAACATACTCGTAAAACAATTATAATAATAAAAGAAAAAAGTTCCTAGATTTATTATCTTCAAAGCGTCCAAAAAACTGTCCAGAAAGCGGAAAATTAAAAAAGATGTTGCTTTGTTAAGTTTGTGGTGTTCGTCGGTTGGTAACTTTTTTCTGATTGTTTTCTGAAGGTTTTCCAACGCGTCGACAAGCTCGAGGGGGTGGAAGAAAAGAACAGACATTTTTTAATTATGTTTGGAAGCCTGCGGGTAATAAAAAAGAATCATACAATTGAAAAAAAATATTCCAGAAAAAATACAGCGTTCACTTTACCATCTCTCTACAGCTGATGGTTAAGGTTACCGGATGGTAAGTCCAGTTAAAAAAAAATAATTAGAGGAAAAGGTATAAAACAAAGAGTTAAGAGAATGATTGGGAGTTCTAATGAAAGAATTGCTATAAATTCTGGAAAAAATAATAGTGGATAATTTTAAAGGATGAGCTTAACTCCAATCAAGGCCATCTTGGACATGGTATTGGCTACTTTTAAGAGGTTATAGTGAATACTTGACCTTCATGCTTGGCTTGGAAATAGCCACTTGACCCACTCTTGAGTGACCCACGTTTGACACGTGAGTCACGCTTGATATTTGACCCAAACTTGATACTTGACTCACTTATAATGTCCTTGAGCTTCTTCAGTACGAACTTAGTCAGGATTCCATGGATTAAGTAAATGTTGAGGGGGTGGCTATTGGAGGATAGAAAAGAGGATAGGAAAAGGCTATCCGGCGAATAACTGAGGAAGGCAGAGGATACCCGAAATCCAGAAATGGTACCACCAAAGGAAGGAAGGTAGCAAGGAAGAAAGGAAGGAAAACTGATGAAGTATCATGGGACCGATTCGGTCCGGTTTCCTTTCCTTCGCTTTCAGGTTCTCTGTTGGATCAGATTGAAACTTTCGAAATTTTGTTGTTTTTACTGAGATAATTAAATTGTTTCTCTCTCGCGCGTTTCATTTGCATAAAGTCATTTTGTATTTAATGTGATTTTAATCAGGTATTCCGACATCAGAGAATCCTCTAAAGCAAATCACCCCACCCAGCAATAAAATTCACCCCGGAAATGATGTAATTTTGTTAAAAAAAATTAAAATTAAATTTAAAAGCGTATTAAACGCTTTTCTGGTTCAGTTTTAATACCGTTTCTATTTTTAAGCTTCAAGCACCGAATTTACTCAGGGCAATGTGATTCTCGTATTTCTTCCTCTTTCTTTCTCTCCCTCTCTCTCTCTCTCTCTCTCTACCTCTCCCTCACCTAAAAAAATCTCATAATGTTTGTATTTAAATAACTCATTAATTCAATTAAATTTTTAATTGAAATTGAATTTAAATACTCCATTTTAACAGAAAATTCCCACAATTTTTCATGAATTTTTGAATATTTGATGTTTAGAAACATCATTTAGAGAGAAATAGAGAGAGGAAAGAGAGATAAACAGAGAAAAACATATAGGAAGAGCGACAGGCACAAACAGAGAATTAAATTGAATTTTTAAGTGATTAATTATTTCAAAAGGATTAAAACAAAATTTCCAATGAGTTTTGTTTCCTCCTTCATTGCCTCTCTCTCCCGCTTTTTCTCTCTCTCCTTCTCTATCTCGACTCTAGTGTATCTTGTCTCTCGTCTGTCTTCTCCTCATCTCTTGTTTTAACTTTTAAAGCTTTACTGTGCTTCTCGAGTATTTCTTCCATCATCTTCTTTAAATATCATATTTTTGAGCTTCTCCTTCATTATATGAGTGACATATTTTTCAGTCACTATCTTGGAAATTAATATGCTCTGAATACTAAAGCACTGTGATATCATTCGCCATATTTTTGTTCTTTTACTTTATTTATTTTCTTCTATTTGATACTATTCTTTTATCAAGCTTTACGGGATCTGTTCTTCCAGCGCATAAAAATAATATTGAAATCCATCGCATTCTTGTAAGCTCTGGACTCACATCCGCCACCCACATAAATCCACCCAACGAAGGATGGTGACATGGGTGGTGAAGGACAAAGGAGGTAGAGCAACCTCCTTTCTTGAACCTGCTTCAAGTAAAACTTCAGTTATTACAATGTTAGATGAAGCAATAAGTTTTAGTTTCATGCGTATAACTAAAAATGACGATGCGCCATTCTTCTAGTTCTTGTTCTTCTTCTTCTTCTTTCTCTATGATGGTCGTCCATCACCCACTCAAAGACACACACACACACACATTTTGTCACCCTCCCATTAATTTTGTTACCATCCAACGCATGGAAAATGGGCCATGAACCCGAAAAATGGATTTAAAGCAGAACCGAAGATAAAATAAAAAATAAAGAATGTTTGGAAGAAGAACCAGAAACTTTTGTTGAAATAGTACAATAGAGAGAAAAGGAAGGAAGGAAGGAGAAAAGGATGAACATAGAAGTTAAAGCATTAGAGTGGACGGTAATATGATGGAAAGAAAAGGGGAGCGACAGAGGATGATGCCATCTCCGTATCTCTCAGGTTTCTCGGGTTACAAATGGTGATGATGATATCAATATTGCAGCTGGTTGGCGGCATCAGCAATAAATTCAATATTTAACAAGTCTTTATTGAAGATTAAACATCAGTTTGCCATGAATCTATTAAAATGTCCAACGAATCGAAATCAATAATTTGATTGAAGTCAATAATTGTCACTAAAGCTTCTATAATTTTTCTTTAAGAGCTAAAAGACGTTTCTAAAACCTGAAGGGACATTTTATCCCCTGTGAATTCCCTCTACCGTCTATTTTCACCACTCCTTCTTATATTTAATCCATTTACCACCCACTTTTTTTTTAATTTACGGTTCACTGAACTATGAGTTAATATTTTCAATCATATTTTCAGGTGTCAAAAACAGCAGCCTGTCTTTGTCAGTAGAATCATTAAAATGACAAGAACAACAACAAAATTTAAACCGTCATATTGTGTATAAGTCATGAAGTAGATAAGAAGAAGGAAAAGAATATGATGACGAAGAAGAAGACGCAAAACTTTAAACAACCACCGAGATCGAGCAACAAATTCAATGAAGTGTTAAGCAAATAATAGCGAAAAAAGCTAAGAACAACGAAAGAACGAAACTTCTTCTTCTCTTTCTTCCTCTCTCCCCTAGCGACCGTCTACCATTTGAACCATTGCGTCCTTCAGAAACAACTCCAGCTTTCGCAAGAGAATCATCACCAGCAACAGCAGCAGCAGCGGTACCGCCATCTTGGTTTCCAAAGTTACTGATGACCACCTCGCCTTCGCAGTAAGAAACTTAATGATCTCGATGATTTTATTGATGGCCCGGCAACATATGGCGTTGATGAAGATGCGCCACATTTAAACACACTTACTTCAAGAGGCAAGGATGTCCTTCACTAAGCGCCAGACGAGAGAGAGAGAGAGAGAGAGAGAGAGGGGAGCAGCAGAACTCGACTACTTGGTGTTCTGTTTGTTGGTTTTTCTTCAAGAATTTCGAGCAGCAGATGATGTTAATTTATATACTCGCTACTCCTTGAGTTCTGGTGGAAAAGAGAGGACTAAAGAAAGAAATGAAGAGGGGGGGGGGGGGTGTGAAGAAAGCAGAGAAGAAAGGATTGAAGAGAGGAGTGAAGATAGGAGTGAAGAGAGGACTGAAGAGATGAGGTAACATACAGTTTAAGACAGGAGAGCTTAGAGTATCCTTGCATAGCGTAGAACCAAGTATCTTGTTGATAAAATAAACTCGTTTCTAATACGACGAATAAATATTGTAAAAGCTAAGTAAAAGAAGAAGTACACTGAAGAAGTAAGCAAGACTGAAGAAGTAAAAAGACAGTAGAAAAACAACAGAAAAGAGAAGCGAAAATAAGGTGATGTTTTTGTTGCTGCAGTGCGAAGTGTAAATGAGCGGGATAAAAGAGATAGCGAATTGGTGGGTGTCGATGATATCCTGGTGTGAATATGAGGTGAGGGGAGAGTGGATTGGGACAGAGACTCGCTGACGTCCATCGACATCTGGTGGCTTCAATATCTTGTGGAGCTCATTTGTAACTTAAACGATGTCCCATTCGTCACATGATTGAAAAACTGAGATGCTTACATTTCAATTTGCAAGGATGATTGCAAAGATAGAGTGGCAGGGTGGGTGTTGGGGTGAGAAATGGGCAGGGAAGAGAGTATGTAGCATGTGGATGGCAGAAGCAGAAGTCGGTGGAGTTAAATTATTTCTCTCAGGAACGGGAAAAGTGAATTTAAGAGTTCATCGGATTTTGAAGACAATTAAAGATTAAAAATTACTACAAAATTGATTTCAATTTTATACAGCGAATATTTTTATTGCTTAAACTGCAGCGAAACGGTTGCTGGCGCCATTTCCATATCGCCATCGCTAATTAACGAAATTTCCGATAATTTGCACTCGATTTCCGATGATTTCCTTCAACCAGCCAACATGATTTATTCTACGATTTCTCGAGCAAGATTTTACTTCGATCTCTCTCTCTCTCTCCACTAGTATAATCCTCTCTCTCTCTCTCCCCTCCTATCACTCTCACTCGCTCTCTCTCCTTCTGTCTATCTCGCTCTCTCTGTCTGATCTGATCTCCTCTTCTGTAAATCTGTTGAATTAAATGTTGCTGTCGAGGTCACCGACGCCATTAATTAATTTAATGTTAATTTATGAAAATCCTTTGGCTCTGAAAAGGATACTCGATGGATGCGGTCCATTAAAATTAAAGAGTCACGAGGCAATTTTAATATTATTCAGAGAGAGAAATATTTGAAGGAAGAAGCATAAAAACAAATTAAAAACTATTTCATGAAATTCTTCTTCCTCGTTTTTACTAAAATTCATTTCATTCCTTCAACTACATCAGTGGGTTTCCTCCCACTACCTTCCCTTCCCCCCCCCCCCCCCCCACCCCGTCTACTCAATTCTTAACCACTTTTTAACATTTCAGTAAAACGTTTAAATATTAAGTTTAGTTTAATCTCAACGCTCTAATAAATTTGCTTTCTCTCTCTTTCGTTCTCTCTCTTCTTTGTCTCTCTTTCTCTCTCTCTCCCTTCTATCTCCCTCTCCTCTCTCTCTCCACATCTACAGCCGCCCATTATTTAAGTTTTACCGTTCATCTTCCATGAAAAAGCTGACTGCATTTCGTACACGAAACTTAAACAACTTCAACGAATTTATTAACTGGGTCAAAAGCTACTAAAACTTCATTTATCACTGTTGCTTGCAGTGTACTCGAAATATGCTAACATAAAGAAGAAAGAAAAAAAAAACCAACAAATGCAACAAGAATAAGAATGGGAAACAACAACAACAATAACAACCGTACAACTGGCACCAAGCTGCGTACTTCAACCAATAGTAAAGGCAACAACCACAGCAACAACGAGCAGAACGACAACGAGAACAGTTACTTGAACAGTAACTTGAAGTACTACAACAACAAAGCCAAAGAAAACGAACGAATGAATTTTTTGTTGTTCAAATGTTTCCGGTCACACATTTTATTTGGGTGAATTGTGTTATTTTTTTGGAAGATTATAAAAAGGAAAGATAGATATTTATGATGTAATAAGCACCTAAAATTTATTTTATCCACTATCCTCTGACTTATTATATTCTCCACTAGGTGGAGCCCCCTTTTCCCCGCCTTCCACTCTATGCATCAGATCCACGCACAGACAGACATCATCATTTAACTGTTTGATCCCTTAATGAAGTCGCAAATAAGTACTCGGCATTCATTCTGTTAGAATCGTGATAACGTAAAACGGATTCCTTCACACAAGCCAACCACCAACCACTACTATCACCCCTACTATCACCACCACCAACGAGAGAGCCATTTTGTGTGTTGCGCTCCAACACAAAATAACAACAACAACAACATCAACTCGAAAAAAATAACAGCATCAATGAGAAAAAAAAAGGATGAGTAAAAGTGAATCTTTGAATGAATGAGTGAATGAATGATTGAAGCTGTTTTTTGAAGCGGTTAAAAACATTTCCATACTAGTGTTTGTTTATGTTCATGTGTCGGTGCGTGTGCTTGTGAGAGAGTATGTGTGTGAGAGAGTGTGTGTGTGTGTGTCTGTATGAGTTCATGTGTGTGTGAGTTGTGGGTGTGCATTAAAAATTCCGCAGGCAGCTCGTCCATCAACGTTGCACCGGATGCACCAACTGTCGCTGTTGCATTTGTTGTTGTTTTTCTTTCTGTTGCTGTTTTTGTTGATAGATTTTTTTATTTTTATTTATTCCTCTTCTTCTTCTGTTCCGCCCCTTCCAATAAATTTGCACTTTCAAATTGTCTCTACTACAAGCGAGTGCTGTGAATGTTAAATAAATTCCACAACCGTTTTAGGAATTTTAGTTTTTTTATTACATGCTTTGAATACAACTTTTTTTACTGCCTTTTATTGGTTTTTTCACAGCGTTTGGTATTGAATTTTAACTACATTTTTTAGGAATTTTAAAAACCCGAATTATACTAAAAAAAGTTTTTGGTTTAAAAGTTTTGACAACATTTTGAAACTTCAAAATTTAGCGAAAACTTTTACATCAAATTCTTGAAATTTCCTGTATTTCTCCGTATTCGTAGTTTATTTATCCGTCTCTGTCTCGCTGTCTCCCCAATCTTTCTCTCTGCTGCTGCTGCCGCTGCTGCTCTGTTGAAGCACTTAAAAAATCATGTTATGAAACATTTTTAATAGGATTGAAATGAAATTACAAAGTAATGTTGTTCATTAAATCCAAACACGAAATTCATTTCATATCAATTTCAAATTCATTTAAATACAACTCAATGCACTCTCTGTGCTTTATACAAACAATAAACAACAACAAAAACATAGCAAAAGTTGTGCAAAGACTCCATGTAAAAGCAGAGCAACAGCACATCGTAGCAGAGCAGCACAGAGAGAGAGCAGCGTCATCATAGCAGAGGCTGAATGAACCGAGTAGCGAACCTGCAGCGGATGAGTAGAAATTTTTCAATAGATTCAAGTGTAGCTCTATATATAAATATATTTTTATATGTGTACATATATTTCTTTGCCCATGTTTTCTATTGTGAGTATGTTAGTTTTTCTATTTTTCAAGTGTTGTTTGTTCTTTCAATGCACTTGAATGGTAAACTTTTTGCAACATTCTTACAAAAAAAACCATCACAAAAAAGTGTGTGCGAACAAAAGTTATCAACACAATAAAACAACAACAGTTACACAACAGTTACATCAACAGCAGCATATAAAATATTCACATCCATGGATTTGTTTCATAGCGAATGCATTTTTTGTTCATTGTTAGTTTTTTTGTATGTAGTTTTTTTTTTTTTGCTATTGGCACTGTTCTGTCAGCTGCTGTTGTTATTCTTGTTGTTGCCATTGTTGTTGTTCTTTGTTGTTGTTATCATTGTTCTGTCATGTCATTGTTGTTTGCTTTGGTCGCTGCTTTATTGTTGTCGTCGTCGTCAAGTTATCCTTAGAGATGACATAAATTGGAACAAAAATACCGTTGCAAGAATTATTTTTTTTTTTTGTAGCTACTCCATTTTTTTTTTTTTCTCAAAATCAGAGCTGAGTTTGGTTGAAAGATTGAATGAAAAACCGAACAAAGAACAAAAAATAACCGGCGAAAAACTAGAAACTTTTATAGAAAAACAAAATAAAATAAAAAATATTAAAATATACGAAGAGAATGTGAGCTGTATAGAAGTTTTACACAGCGTATGAGAGCGAGAGAGAGAAAGAGGCAGAGAGAGAGATAGAGAGAGAGAGAGAGTGAACAACTACTTTTTACTTGCACACTTGATCTTAAATCTCTCTCCATCATTCTTTATTTATATCCTCCTCCTTGTGTGGGTGCAATATACATATGTGTGTATGTAAGTGTGTTTGCGTGTGTAGGAGGATATATTATATAGTCCTTGAAGCTTTCGCGTTGCCACCTATTTGGCAACACTGTGAATATATATAAATAACATTTGAAGAACGCTTTTTTCATGAAACTAAATAATCTCGTTGAGCTGCTTCTGGTTGTGTTGGCTGGTTACAGCGGTCTTTCATTGTTGTTATTGTTATTGTTTGTTATGATGTTGCTGGTGCTGCTGTTCCTGCTATTTAATTCATTCCCCAAAAATATACAGAAAACTCACGCAGAGATGCATAAATAAATCGTTTGAGGTCGCATAAATCGTTCAACAGCGAGGAGAAGATGGAGTAAAGAGAGAGGGAGGCAAGAAGACTCCACGAGAGGAGACAAGAGAGAGGATCACGCGTTGCTTTTTAAGCAGCTCAAAATACAAGATGGTCTTGGTCTTTCAGATCAAGTTATGTGCTGCGTTGCGTTGCCACTTTTTAATAAAAAACACCACCAAAAAATATTACCACACTTTTTATATCAAATTTTTTTAATCATGTACATCAAAAGACAAAATTTAAAAAATATCCACATTTTACAGGAACAAAAGAATTAAAAAACCACAACAAATGCTACAGAATTAACTATTATAACGGGATTTAAGGATATTTAAAACCACAAAAAACTCAAAGAATTGCACAGAAATATCAAGAAAGGAAAGAAAAACGTATTGATAAAGCTTATAAAAGGCTCAATATGCAAAATAAATTATTACTTGAAAAGCCAAACATGAAAGAGTTATGAAAAATGCATGGAAAATCCATAAAAATTATATAGAAATGCATAGAAATTATAATAAAAAGGGATCAGAAATAAATGAACCTAATACAAATCTATAGAAATCCATAGAAAATCCATAGGAAATCCAAATGAAAATAAAGATTAAATTCAGATAAATACGAAGAAAAGCATATAAAAAAGAAAATAAAAATTAATGAAAACCCACAGAAACCATAGAAATAGAAGTGCATGAAACGCATTGAACAAAATGCATATAAATGCATTGAACTCCATAGAAATTAAGAGAAGCGGGTATAAACGCTTTGCAACAGAGGAATAGAAATGGAGTAAAACCAAATGATATTGAAAGAAAATACTCAATAAACGCAATGAAGTGGAAAAAACATTTAAACAGCAAATAACAGAAGTTCTTTTAAACGCACAAGAAAGAGATTAAAATGGATAGAAAGGTAGATGAAGTTTCTATACCTTTTTAGTCGTTTTTTTTTTTAATTTCATTGGTTTTATTTACCGGTTGTCTTTACTAGTTGTCTTTACTGATCGCCTTTACTGGTTGTCTGCACTCGTTGTCTTCAATGGTTATCGTTATTAGTTGTCTTGGTAGCCTTTAACGGTTTTCATTACTGGTTATCTCTGGTGGTTGTTTTTGCTAGTTGTCTTTACTCGTTGTCTTTACTTGTTATCTTTCCTTGTTGTCTATACTGGTTGTTTTCACTGGTTGTCTTCAGTGATTGTCTTCACTGGTTGTCTTCACTGATTTTCTTCATTGGTTCTTTAAACTGCCTGCAAATTATATGGCTTGTTGAAATTCTTGCCCAGACTAATTTTATATTTAATACATCTCGTCTCAAATGTATGCTATAATGTCTTTTATTTACACAGTAAAGGTGAAAAGTGTGTAGTTTTGAATTGCAATGATTCCGTTAACATATTCATAAACAGTTCATGGATGGATTTCATGAAATGTATTCTGTTAACTTGAAGATGTGAAAACGAGGTGAGAAGGAAGATATGAGAAGAAGTACGATGAGTAAATGAACCAAAGAAATGTAAAGGAACATTTTCTGGTACACGATGAGTACGATAACAGAAAGAAATGCTTCTTGGAAGACCAAAAGGATCTACAACAACCATACAGAGGTCCACATAGTCAATATATTTAGGTGAGTATCTCTCTCCTCCACTTCTCACTCCTCTATGATGCTATCTTTGGGGATAGAAGTTTGTGAGTGTGTATTTATATGTGTGTGTGTCTGTTTATGTATGCATTTGAGTGTTTGTGTGTATTTCTATAGTTATGAGTATTTCCTGGACGATACACTTACGTATATGAACGCTACTTCCTCTACCGTAACTATAACAATAGAGTCTATTTTTTTAGTCTTCTCTTCTTTTTGTTGTTCTCATAATCCTTTTCTTGTGTTTTTAAAAAAAATGGAAAGAAGGAAATAGCTTTTGACACATTGTTATCTTTTGTTATCCATAAAAATGAAGGAGAAAAAAATGGGGAGAAAAATAATAACAAGAACAACAACAAAAACCACATCATCATTCGACAAAGGAGCTTCTTGTGGATAACAAAAGCGAACCTCTGTCGAAAAAAACTACAATATATAGAAAACAAAAAGAAAAAACTTCAACTTCAAGTTGAATGACTTGAAAATGACAACAAGAAGTAAAATCTAAAAAAAAAGAATTCTTCAAATTTTAATATATGTAATTAAATTTAAGAAACCGAAGTACTTTACAATAAAAATTAATAATACAAAATTATAAACAGTAGTAATATAAAACAGTAGATAATGTAAATATTTTTAATTTTTTATTTTTAAGTTTAGTTTGTTTTTATTTATTTTTAATATTTAAAACTTGTATTCATTTTTTTAATTTATATTTAACACAATTTAATTTAAGGTTTAATTTTAAGCATTGAACTTTTGAATCTCTTTTAATTGCACTCTATAAATTTTATTTTTTTTTTAATTTCTCTCCCGTTCTCTCTCTCTCTCTCTCTCTCTCTTTCTCTGCTTTAAAAAATAATCGTTTAACAAACTAATTAAGCAACTTAAGTTAAACTTTTTTAAATTTTTTTCCTTCATCCGTTTTTTAGTATTTTTTCCACATTTTCTCTTCTTTTTTCCTCTTGCATTTGTAGTTTTTAGTTGCTCATTTCCCTCAACCATCCTTCCTCCCTCCCTCCCTCCCTGTCTTCTCTCTCTTCCACGATCCCCTGCTTCGTGACTTTTTCTCGGTTCAGCGCTTCTAATTTTTCACTAATGAGAACTTTAATGATGATGTCTGGCGAAAAGTTTCAATTGAGCAAATGTTTGTTCATGTTCTCAACTTATTTTGCCACTTTACATTAAAAGAGGGAAGAACGAGATGAAGAACGAAGAAGAGATGAACGAGAAGAAGAAACAGAAGAAGAATAAGAAAAAAACAAAAATAAAATTTGATGAAAAACTTCGAAAAAACTCCTCCTGAAACCGTTAAGTTTCCTTCAAACTAACTTCAAGTGGTGCTGCCTTTGATGTTTATGATGATGATGGCGGGGTTGCCACCTGGAGTTACTTGTGAGTCAATACAGGATCCTTGAAGATGTTTCAGGATGCTCAGAAAGCAAGAATTTTATGATTCTCTCGTCCTTGATTATTGACGAAATAAAGCAGCATTAAAATTTTTCAAAATCTTATAACAATATGTGTTCAATTCTTTTTGTAGCTTTTCTTTATGTGAGAAAAAGACAAACAGCGTCTGCTTTTTATTACCTATAAATTTAATTAGTTTTAATTTAAATCACGTGTTTAAATCTTGATGCTTTACTTCTCGTTACTTTGATGTTCATTTTTCATTGTTAATCAGGGAAGCATTTTAACGCTTCATTCTTTTCATCCATCCATCCATCCATCCATCATTCTTTCGCAATTATTGACGAGTGCCAACATCACTCGATCGTTTGTAGCGACAGAGGATTTCTCTGTCGCACTCATTAAAGTTGTCCGCGGTTGTTGTTCGTTTCGATTGCTATTTATGCTGTTGTTGTTGTTGTTGTTTTAATATTATTTTCCAATCACCTCATTTGTGGCAATCATTAATGAAGCATTTAAGTGGCGACATGAGCGATTTTAATCCCGTTTTTTTACGCTTAACGCATGACGAATGTCGCCCGACGAATGACGCTCACTCAGGGCGGCGTGCACTTTTCTCTTCATGCCGATTGACTGCACTTTAATTAATATTTTTTTAATGACGCACAAGTGTTGCCAACCCATTCGTGATGTAAGTGGATTTTATTGTGTTACGTCGACAGGACTCAGTCACCATCACGTGTCAGAGAGACGACGTCGACGTGGCATTTCGCATGACTGACATACACACGTTTGACATATGTACATACATACGCGATACAGGCGAAGTCCTTTAAAATGGAACCATATTAATAAGTTTTTTATAATTTATTTAAAACAGTTTCATTTGGTTTTAAATTAAAATTTGAAGTAAATGTTTACGTGTTTTAATTGACTTTTAAATCAAAGATTAAAAGAAATAATTAAAAATGAAAGATTAAAAATAAGAATATAAGAAAATATTATATAAAATAAGACAATATTAACAATTAATGAAAAAAGAAGAAAGACACAGACAGGCAGAGAGAGAATAGGTAAAGAGAGAAAAGAAAATGTTAAAGTATATAAATTAAATACCACAAAAAGAGACAAAAGACGGATAACAAGAGTTAAAAGGTAATACAAAGGTAATCAAGGCCAGCCCAAGACCAGGAAAAGATTAAGAACAAAGACTAAAGACCAAAGAACAAAAACAAAGAACAAAAACCAAAACTAACACAATGGATAATAATCCCAGAAGATAACCATATCAAATAATTTGACAAGACAAAAGGAAACCAGTTTCTAATATTGTAATAAAATACCAAATTTTGTTAAATAAATTTCAAATAACACTCACATTTTTTATTCAGTAAATTAATAATATATTTATTTATTTGTATATATATTTGTTATTTTTACATATTCTCATATAATTACAATAATAAACATAAACAATTTGGTGCAATTCTTTACTTACATAGCTTTTATTTAATTAATATAAATTGTATAATAATAATAGTAATTCGTATCTTGTTATTTTTTATATTCCTTTCAGTTTTAATGAACGTTTTACATATATATTTTTTGTTTTTTATTTATTTATTTTATGAATTATAAATTTATATAACATTTATATTCATTAATAACGGTAATTCAAAAATGCCATGAGGGTGAGATTTTCTATTGGATTTCGTTTTCTTCTCCTATTGCTAAGGTACTGTACAGTATTCTCTCGTATATAATCATATAGGAAAAACATACTTTTGTATAAATACATAAATACTTTAAATACTTTAATACTTAAAATACTTTTATAAATTTAAATACTTTCAAAAATAAACTAAGTGATTAATGTTACTGCCACATGTTTAAAAGAAATGAAGATGTTGGCTAAAGAGTTGGCTGAAGATGTTTTCTAAATCCTGTTTTTTTGATACATCCACAACAGATATCGTATTTAATCTCTTAAATTCTTAATTAATTTATTATTTCCTCCTTTGAATTTATTTTGTTTTTATCCCTTTTTTATATCAATTTTTAAAATAAAATTATTTCATTATTAGTTTATTTATTTGTATCCCTCAATTTTCATCATTCGTTTCATTCTATTCAATTTATTTAAATTTTTGTTGATTACTTCAAAGAAGAATCAAGGAAAATTTTATAAACATATGTATTTGTTTAAATTTTCAAATTTTACTCTATTTAGTTAAAGTTTAAATTTTAAGGAAGGAAGATATTAAAAAATTTCTCTAAATATACTTTTAATATATTTTAATACATTATATTTATTTAATTAATATTCATACTTTTTATGTTTTTTTAAAAGTAATATTTTTCTATATAGTAACAATAATAATAATAATTTCACTGGTTTTTCTGGTTCACTTCCCGTTCATTAAAATAGAAAATTAGCACTATTGGCTTTAAATTTTAAATACTCTAAAATTTCAAGAGTTTTCGTTATTTAAAAGAAGGTACAATAAGTATCTGTTGTTGCTTTTGTTGCTCTTTCAATTTAACAAAAGCTTTAATAAAATATTTGGTAAATCAATTCAATATTCTTAAATATTATTAGTTGCATAAATAATATTTAACTTAGAATTATATCAACAAAATTTTTAAATACATTTCCATAAATTAGTTAATATAACAATAAATTAAATAATTAAGAATAAATACGCTCACTTTAGGCTTTAAATTAATTATAATTATAAATGGACATTTTATTTTAATATGAATATGAATAAAATAAAAATTCACAAAAATTTCAAAATTTGATATGATTGCGATGTTTGTTTTTTATTTTTGTTGCAACAAGCTTTTAATCATTTTTATTTGTAACAATTAATGTAATTTAATGTTTATTTTTCTAAAGTTTTTATATTTTCCTCATCCTGTTCCTTAAAATTCCAAGATAAGGTTCCTCAAAGGTTTCTTGCTTCTTAAAGATTTTTTGCAATGGTTAAATAAATAATTTTTAAATTTTGAAGTTAAAGTCTAAACTAAAAATAAAATTTAAAATTTGTTTTTTTTTAATTATGTTTCTGATTAAGGATTGCTTTTCCATTTAATATTTGTGAATTGTATGAATATGAGTTGCATTACGCTACTTAATAGTTATTCCCTTTTTTGTTGGTACCATGTTCATCAATACTGATTTTATTCATCAATACACTCTTCATTTGTTATAACATTTATGAGTATTTTTAATTTTTATCTGTTCCTTATTCGTGTAGTTCAGAGCACTTTATGCAGTAACTATGTACGTAACTATTTAATAGATGTATGTATATGCATGTAATTATTTATGTATAGATTATTTGTATGTATCATGTATATGTTTATGTATTAACATTCATTTAGCTATGTGTATGAACTGGTATATATTTCTATTAAAATATAATGTGTATATGTATATATGTATGTCTGTACGAGTATAAATAGTTGCTGTATTTCCATTGCGTGTACATTTCATCTAAGATTGTGAATAACTAATGATTTATTGCAGGCATTACTTGAGAATGAGTGAAGTAAGCGCATTAAAAATTAAATTCGAATAGGAAATAAAAATAGAATGCTTAGAACACAGACAATGTATTTCCCGGTATAACACCAATACTTCTCTACATACAACTGTCTTATAACTGTCTTAGAGTCTTATTAACTATTCTCTGAAACTCTTCTGAACTGTATACTGAACACTGTATACTCTATAGTATTCTATATACAACACTATTGTACGATACTGTCCTCCATTAACTTATACATGATTTATTGCCCCATATCCCAAGTACATATTCATGTATCTTACACTGTTATATTGTACCCTCTCTTGTCTTGTCCTTTATCCTGTCTTATATTGTGCTGTCTTGTCCAATATTCGTTCTGACGGATCCTTCCTGAATCCTGCCCTTTCCAACCTTGTTTTATTCCGTATTCACCTGTCCTGCATACTTTTTAGTACTTTATCCTGTATCCCGTCCAAATGTATCTCGTCCCGTATCCCGCCCTGTCTTTTCTAGTAAACCGTCCTATCGTGTTTCCCATATCGTGTTATATAGCTTCCTATCCTGTATACTGTCCTTTATTAACTCTCTTTGCGCTTCTGCACTATTTACTAACTTCTTCAAAATATTACAACCAACTGTGGTCTCCTCTTGTGTAATAGGTTATACAGTCCAATACTTGAATTTACACAGTGTAGTACAGTTACTATATTATATACCCTCTTGTATTGTAATTTTTTAATTTTCTGTTACAAATAATACCCAAAAAAACAGTTAATTAATTTTAGGCAGACCAGTTTTCGAGATATGTTTTGAATAATGATTTCAAGCTTTAACAAAAAGCATTTAATGGCTAAAGCTTTGAAGCTGTTTTCTCTGACTAATTCTTTAGTCTAGTCCTTTAACTAGTTCCTTAAATGGTTTCTTCACATTTCTTTTATTCATTCCTGTGTTTATTTAAGTATATTGTTAGTTATGTGGCTATAAGCTACAATTATTATACTATATATATTTATATATATATAGCTTATTTATTTTACATATATTTTGTATTTATATATAATATATGTATATATTGTACATACATATATTAATTTTCATAAATCGGTTTGTATTTTTGATTGTTTTAATGTTACCATGTTTTAGTTTTTTTTAAGTGTAGTAAATATTTAAATTAGATTCGCATGAATTGTTATCATATTTAACAATTAATTTATTTTAAGAATATGTGATTTTTATACCTTTTAATATATTTATTTATTATAAATATTTAATTTTTTTTAACATTTGAAAAATTCAAGATAATAGAAATTTTCAAATATTTTCTTAGAACTGTTTTAAAAACAGTTTAATTTCAAAAACAAATATGTTTTTAGCATTGTAAATAAATAAAAAATGGAAACGTTCATATTTAGATTATATTTTTATTTTTTATTTAATAATAATTTTAAGATGCATGAGATCATTTTTTTTAACTGAAAAATTGAAAGTACATTAAAACAGAAAATTATTTAAAACTTTTACCTGCTATAAAACTTTACCCAATTTTGACCTATTTATGGTAGTAGGAATATTAGGATAACTATATAAAAACTAAAATACTACAGTGTTATTTAATTTTACTACTCCTCTCTCTCGCTCTTCGATCTCTCCACACTCTTCACTGAAAATTATTGCTATTAAGTAAAACTATACTTTCAAACAAAGTATTTAATACTTGTATAGCCAAATGAGCGAGTTGGTTTACTGAGCGAACGGGTTTTGGGGATTTCCTCCAGGGATGTCCAGGTTTCCTCCGGTCATTTGATAAGTTCCATATGTGTTGCCGGTACCTCCGTTCGGGTTCATTTCGTTGAGGCGCGCATTGGACAAAGCGCGTGGGATGGGGTTGCTGGGGACGCCGTGTGGAGCCAGGTGGGAGGTCTCTTCAGCTACCTGGAGAATAAAATAGACAACTCAATAGACAATAGTTCAACATCAATAACCCGATCATTTTCATCTCTCGTAAACCCACCTGCCGCGGATCCTCGGTGGCCGGTATGTCCGAAATGAAGCCTTGTTCCTTGCGGTAAAAATTCACGAACACAAAGAATCCCAGCACGAAGAGGCAGCAAATTCCATACCAGCGGAATGTCGCCGTAGTGCCGTAGTAAGTGACGAACATGCCGCCGATGATGGCTCCACAGCCGCGACCCAGACCGTGATGGATGCCCTACAGAAATGTAAAGAAGTACATTCTAATTTTACGTAATTCTTGGCTAGTAATTTCGACTCACCTGCAGTACTCCCTGCGACGAGGCGCGTAGATGCTTCGGCGTGTTATGAGCTATATACGAACATGAAGCCGCCCAGACGGCGGCATGAGTGATGCCCTGCATCAGCTCGAACGGCAACACCATCCACGGATTCGTCAGATACGAGATGTACAGGAAACGCAACACGTTGCCGATCAAACCCAAACACAGCACCTTTACATGGCCTATCTGTGCGATCAGCCGGAAGCTGAAGAAGTAAGCGAAGATCTCTGACACATGATTGATGACTGAAGCGACACCGAAAAGCGTCGGAGTGCCGCCGAAGTCCTGCAGATGCCAAAAGAGGAAAGTGAATATCAGACCGATGCCGAAGCCCATAAACCAGGCCACGAACAGAAATGAAGCGGTCTTCAGATCCTTGAAATACGTCAGTACTGTCATCCATTCGGGCAGCTCTTTAGTGGTCTGAGCGAACATTTTTGACTGAGCACCTACCGCTGGCTGTGGCACACCAGCACCGACCGCAGCATTTTGACCTCCACTCACCGCCAGCGATGGTAGATTCAACTGAGCCGCCAACTGATTCATAGACTCATCCTCGGCAGTTTTCTTGGGATCGACGAAGTTTGCCGAAGTCGCTTCTTCCATGTCGCACAAATCATACTTGAAAGTGATGCGTGCCGCAGACAAAATGGCGCACGACATTAGGACGGAAAATATAGCGAAGCAGATGTTGTAATTCTTCTCCATGTGACCGGCGCCGCAAGGATGGTGCGAGAAGGAGGTGGAGTGGTCTAACGCGATTCCCACAACGAACATGGAAATACCCCATCCCAGCGAGCCAAACATGCGCTGATGGCCGTACTTGTCGGCGTCTTCTCCAAGTAAAGTGATGACAGCGGAGTCGGCCAACGTGATGGCCGGAGCACTGAAAAACTCCCCGATGAGAATGACGAGCAGCAGCAGAAAGAAAGCCTTCTCAATATCCTGCATGATGAAAGAGAGGAAGGAAAAGCTTAACAGGAATGCTCTGATTTATAATAGTGGGTTTGGAGATTCTCACTTACCGGTGTCCGATAAACCATTGAGGAAAATATGGGGCTCACGTAATCCTGGTGCTCCTTGTGGTCATAGTTGCTAACAAAGTTGATGTGAATGGGCGAAATTCCGGCATCGATTCGGGGTATCAAAGAACGTTTGCGTCTAAGAAGAAGAAGGAAGTGGAAACTAAGTATTTGTTAATTTCCTCTTGCGAAGTTCAGCCCTCTATTACCTACGATGTGACAACTCCTCTGATTCTGATTCAGATACGTATGCGTCATCCTCAGCCAAGGGATCTACTAATTCTACTCTCTCTCCATTAACATCAAACTCGTCGAATGCGCCGCTAAGATCTCGTTTGCTCCGGGTGTAGGTCAATACGAAATCCGTCTCATTGCGGCGTTCGATGCATTTAATAGCCGGCGGCTTGATGAAACTCAAGGGAATGGTAAAAAGTACCCAGCAAGCCAAAGAAGCCAAGAGCAGCTTCTTGCCCTGCTGGCATCTGTCGATGGAAAGAAACGAAAGGAAATCAAGGAAAAGATGAAGGAAATTATTAAAGATGGACTAAGGTAACCAACCCACCTGTCGGCATATGAGCCCCAAAACGGCGCCGAAAGAAACTCCACAAAAGGACGCATACCAATTAGTATCCCACATTGACCGGGATTCATGCCCATCTGTTTGAAATAGACCCCCATCAAGGGGAAGAGGGATCCGAAAGCGGCATAGAAAAAGAAGTAAAAACATTTCACTGGCAACAATTCTTGATCGGTGGGACCCAAAAGCATCTCCACAACATCGGAGTGACCGCGTATTTTGTGAGTGGATTCTTTGGCCTCAGGATATCTGTCAAATGGGGAAGGAATTAAATTGCGCACTACTTCATGTAAAGAAATTTCGCCAAATTGAAAGGATTCAAAAAATTAGACTCACAAATTTGGATCAACTTCTCCGCTGGCCTCTACGTCAACCCGTGGACGTGCTCCCATGCCATATGGTGGCTGAGATCCACCCATTCCATAGCCTCCACTCTGATTATAATCAGATGTCTGCTGGCCATAACCTGTCGGATCATAGCCTCCACCAACGCCGCCGCCGCCTCCTATGTTTGGCGCACCAAATGGATTCGCTGCCGCACCACCACCACCGCCATATTGATCCATATTGTTATGGACAAGGCCAACTGGGTCAACTGCTAATTCTTCACTTCTTCACCGTTACACTGTTTATGGTTCTGTAACAGTTTCTCGTCGAATGTACGGCAGTATATTCCTTTCTCTCTGTCGCTCTCTGTCTTCCTTTAAATTTCCACGTTTTAATATCTCAATTGGTTCTCTTTTATTGGCAGTGACTATTATTGCATTGAAGTGTCGTTTCCACAATCCAACAACAGTTATTTGTCTGAGTTGGCAGAAATCGTGCCTTTTCTTGCTTTTTCACTCTGATATTAACACTTCCTCTATTTGCCAAGCAACACCTGGAACACTTTAAATACTGATTTCTGTTGATAGCCTCTTTATTGAAGGTATTTAATTGTTGTTGTTTTCGGTTGTTATAGTGCAATCTTTTTCATCTATTGTTTTGTAGATTTTAATTAAACTATTTCCGGTTCTTGGCTACGGAAAGAAAAGAGAAAAACATGAGAAAGGTTTTAACGGTTGCGAATATTTTATATTGTAATGGGAAACATTTATTCATGAAAGAGAGAAATGAAAAAACATCGATAGAAGTGTCATCTATTGCAACTAATTTCAGTGCCTTTTCTCGGTGTAGATTTTAATATAGACGGTCCTACTATAAACCCACAGATACCACCCCCAACAGCTTTACTAAGTAAAGTAACAAGAAAACAAAAAAACGAGTAAAACTATTGAAATACCTATTTAATCCTATACGAATAGAAACAACAAAGAAAATGGTTTGTGACAATGACGATTAAACTTTGGCAATGACAGTCACATGTAACAGTCATGAAAAGAGCCATGAAAAGACAGAGAAAGAGAAAACATTTCAAATGCTCTATAAATTCGCGATGGATATTGTCGGAAAAAGAATTCGAAAGGTCGTTGGAGGAAAAGAAAAAGAGAAAGACTAATCAATACAAACACCTTACAGGAGCTTATAAAAATGCTGTCGTTTCTCTTACAGAAAAATATGTTGATTCAGTGGCGGCTTCATTACATGCACAGTTTTTGAAGTTGTTTCCTATTTCTAGACTATAGATTCTTAATCAGCTGTTTAATCATCTCGCCCCTGGATTTCTCCACAATTTCTACAACCTTCTCTTCAAAAGTCGTTTAATATGTACCCAAATCTTCTTTTATGGAGAAGAGTACTTATCCTATATCCAGATATATAACTCGTACCTATGTGCAGATATAGTAGCGCTTTAACACACTTAAGATAGGACCACAACTTCCCCCATCCCTTCCCACCCCTCCCATTCCCATCCTGCACCAAGGATTCTCTGCAGGAACATGATCACATTTGACAAAAACTCCTGGGTCATCAGACTAGGTTCCATGATTATATCATCAAATGAGGTCGTTTCTCAAACTTGGAGAAATCCATCCTCGATTGATTAAAAAGTGGCTCACAAATGACTCAATGACTTTTATGACAAAAATAATTTAAAATTATAAGAGAGTATTATAGAAACATAATTAAAAAAGAGATTTAATGTAACTATAGGATTCAATATAAAAAGAGTCTTTAAATAAAAAGAATTAGAGAGAGAAAGGGCATATATCTCTCTCTCTTTAATGGCTTTCTCTTTTTAATGAGATATTTATAATTCACAAATAAATATCTCATTAAAAAGGGAGATTTGCATTAAGAAACCGTTATTTTCTCTATCGCTCTGAATGGCGCCGTCAAATCTAACCTATATTTTAAGTTAAAATTTTTAACTTTACTAAAAAGAAAAAAGCACAAGAACGGTCACATAATAAAGGAAATGACAGGGAAACGTAAAGTGCAACAAAGAAACACGAATCCAAATGAGATGAAAGCGTGAGTGTGTAATAAAGCGGGTGGAAAGCACTTTAAATTTCACTGGCTTTTAATGATGATGTGATAATGATGATGAAGGAATTCAGAGAGAGATAGAGAGAGAGAGAGAATTACAGTCATTATATAGCTAAAAAACAAGAAGAGGACGAGAATGATACAGGAAGTGTCATGGTGAACTTTTCCTCAAGCAAACTAATATTATTCCCCTTTCATTAATTTGTTGTTTTCTTGTTAATTTTTGTTATTTGTGTTGTTGTTGGTTTTTCTTGTTGCTTGCTTTGTTGCCCGTTATGATGTTTATTTATTCGAAAATAAGAAAAAATTAGAGAAAATGTCAGACATGTATATATATACAGAGAGAGCAAGAGAGAGTCAGCGAGCGAGAGAGAAAGAGGGATGTAGAGCCATATAAATACATATCTACATATGTATATAGAACATTATGTATGTCAAGATAGATATGTACATATGTTTGTAAGTGTGTTTGTTACATATTCACACACATTGGACTCTGTTTGTCGGTCAAGATGTCAAATTTGAGTATACTACAATTTTTGGAAGCAGATTTTTTTCGCTACTATCAAAGAAACTGGAAAGAGACAAGAAGAGAGGGAAAGAGTAACTAAATACGGTTTAATGCTAAACAATGTTGATTTTCTTCAGTTTAGAAAAAATCCATTCTTAAGAAATATATACATACATGTACATACATGTTTATATATAAATATGTAAATCTGAGTATACGCAATGGTAAGAAATAAAAAATCTTCTTCTTTTTTTGAATTGCTTAAGAAAAACCTTGACGCAATATTATATTATAGCAGTTTCATCAATTTTTAAACCGGATTGGATTTCTGAATTTCGTAGATATTCAATGCACTTTTTATTTAAATTCACTTTTATTCTTCTTTTAAGTATATTTATTTTTAAAATATTTTTATATGCATAATTGGCACTATTTAGATAGAGTATACCAGCATTTTTCTCATTTAATCTTTCACTTATTTGTTTTTTATAATCTGAAGGCCAAACACCAGTAATTATTTGACTATATTTTATGCTTTTTAATATTTCTTTTAACTTCTTCGCTTTACATTTTTTGATTTCTCACTTTTAAATCTATATAGTGTTTTATAATACCTTCTATTTTACATAATTTTTTATTTTCAAGTTCTTCACTTGCTTCTTTTTTATTTCTTTACAAATTACCTTACCGAAATCCGCACAAAATGTTTAAGTAGAAAATTTTTCTACCGAAATCGATCCGAAGAAAATAAAATTTTCCCCCACAAGTAGTTCTCTATACGGTAACGAACGAGCTGTACTTGCTCTCTGAGCTTCTATGCGACTTGTGTATGGATTAATTTTTTCCATGCAGAAATTTTCCTGCTTTTCCATTACCGTTATACTTACTCTCTTTCTCACCTTTTCACCGACATTTGCTTTCCATCGATTTCCGTTTCCCTTCTTTTCAGAGTTTCATAACAGCCACCCTTTGCTGCTCTCTATTCCTTTCCCTCTCTGCCTAATCGCATGAAATAATTACGTTACAAACTATTGCCATCCCTCTCTACCTTTCCCTTCTTCTACATCTCTTTACGGTAATTTCAAATGCACTGATATGTATATGTGAAGGTTTATATACAATAAATACTCCATAGATTCGACTAGGTGATGGAAGAATTAATACAGATTTTAATGGTGAAAATAAAATATTCGTTTTATATAAAATATTCATACATAAATATTGGTATAAAATATAACCACAACATAAAATTCTATTCACCATTAAATATTCTAGCACAAAGAATTCCACAATAACTGGAAAGAACAAAAAACTGTACGATAGCAAAATACTATTCATTAAAATCCGTGTAATTTAACTACAATGTAGAAAAAATTTTAAAAAAATGTTTACAAATTCAAATCACTATAATTCTCATAGCATCCCTGTTTTTCGTAATTCACCAACCAGTGTAACAAGCCCTCTCTTTCACTCTATTGAGATTTACTAAACTGCGTTTCTAGTTCCTACTTTTCTCTCATTCATTCAAATGTGTTTCCATGCCTTTCTATATCTATTAAATGTCAAACATCTGTGCTAATAAATACACAAAAAATGCCGTAGGCATCAACGCAATTGACAGTTGCAAAAGGTGCAGCAATTTTCTTGGGTGTGTATCGCAGCGATTTTTTTAAAATTTAATTTTCTTCTACTTAATAAAACTATTCTATTAACTCAAACATTAATATAAGCGCTCATATAGTTAATGTCTAAAATACACTTACAACTATAAAAGTTTACTTCACTACCAGTGTAAAAATTAATGCAAAATTGTTTTAATACTTTCTGTGCATTTAGTTATGAAAATTTTGCAAATGTATATATGCAGGTGCACAAAGTACACAAAAAAAGCAGTTGAATACAATACTACATTTTAAATATTATATACACTTTGTTTAACAGCAAGTATTGAAAACTTTGTAACTAAATAATGTATTCTTATCTAATGACGCCCTATCGTTAAATTCTTTGCTAGACAACTCATAATAGTATAGAAAAAAATCACTGGTAACCCAGCCCCTCCTACTTCAAACACTTCGTGTGCTATCATCATCATTCTTCTGTTGTCATCATCAAGGTTCACGCGTCAAGATTAATCATTAATCGATTAAACTAAAATTCAAGGCAAAAGTGCGGAAAATAGCAAAATTGTAGCTTGCTATTTTTTTTCGCTTACGCTTGCTAATCAATAAGCTTAAAGAGGTGGACGTCTTCAAGCTGATGTCAGCGAATGTTTATTTTTAGATTAACTAACAATGTATCCTTACACTTAAACTTAAAACTTGCCACAATTCAAAGTCAAAATGAGTGAACGCTTTTTATTTTACAGACATCATCGCAGTCACTGGTGAAATTATTAAAATGCAAATATCAAAATATTAACATTTGTATGAGAGAACATAATCGAAAAGTATTATTTCCATTTACATATATTAATAGTTACTTGGGTTTATATTACTGATTACTGACTTATTTAAACCATAATCATTTACACAACATTTTTACGAAATTAATATAATTGTAAATAGTATCTGTAAAACTTTACATATTTGCTGCTTATATATATATATTTGCCTTTAGTTTAATCCTTGCCATGTATTTATTTCGAGTTTATTTTTGTTGTATGTATGTTCCTATTTTATTTGAAATCATATCTCACACATTTTGGTTTCCTTTTTAAATTTTATTGCAGCTTTTAGATCCATCACAACGTCAAAATTTACAATTTTTCCAACACACCAAGCTTTTTCCATCACATTCACCGACCCTCTCCATCATCATCACCAATTTAGCTGTAGTTTCATTGTTTCCCCACCCTGTTCAGATAGATAGACCTTATCTAAATATTTGATTTGATTTTTGTGTGTTCAACGCGTCTATCTACCCCCATATTTCCACCATAGGTCTATCGGAGACAGCCGTTATGGACGTTATGTCATCCTCACTGCAACAACAACGTATTCTTGTCGAGCAGCTTCGTCGCGAGGCAGCCATTGAGCGCCAAACTGTGTCGGAGTCGTGCGCCAAAATGATGAAGTACATCTCCGAGCACGAGCAGGAGGATTACCTGTTGACTGGTTTCACCAGCCAGAAGGTGAATCCATTCCGTGAGAAGTCCTCGTGCACAGTCCTCTAAAGTTCTGAGCGCACCGCAAGAAGACCTCGCAGCGGAGTGGAGGGAGGAGGAACCGCAAACATTGCAGAGGTTTGTTTGCTGTTTTGTTTGTTTGCTTACATTTCGGGGAGTTTTTTGTACAAATGGAGAAAATGGAAATTTCACAGAGCTTCGAGTTTATACAATATGGAAACACATTTTTAAGAGTCAGACCACCAATTGAAGTAAATAAAGAAGGAAGAAGGAGAATAAGAAAATAAGAACGCCGAAACCGATATCGAAATACTATAAAATGAAAGTGAAACTATCAAATATTTGAAATAGTAATTATTTTTACAACCAACAAACTTACATATAATAACAATAAAAACCCAAACAGCAACTTTAACATATGCACGTGTAAGCATTTGAGAGCATACACTTAAAGAACAATACATATTTATGCAAATTATACACAATACTACAAAACTACATACAATATAATGAAAATATCAACAAAGCAAAAGAGAATACAAAACCAGAAACAAAAACAGCAACCAATCAGAACTGGAAACAATTTATTCGTAAAACAAATACTATATATTATATACTATATACATACATTTATTAATTAAACAGATCTGAATAGTAATAAAAACAAAAATTTCAAATAAAACAAACAAACAAACAAACAAACACTAAAGGATAATTATTTAAATTATATTCTTATTACAAGAAAAGGCAAACCACAAAAACCAACAAATACTAATATATACATACATTAATAAAATAAGAACTACAAGCTAATGAATTGGAATATTTTTGGAAAAAGAGCAAAGAAATTCGAATTCTAATTTTTGTAAAAAAATGCATGCTAACTTCGCTTAGTTTGGTGGCGCATTTTAAATACAAATAAAAATACAGCGCTTTAACTTTAGAACAAGAGAAAGGATGCATAAAACCTATAAAAAGAAAAAAACAAAATCAAAACAAAATGTTATCGGAAAAAAATAAAATATACATAAGTACATATTATATAAAAATTACTGTAAAACTTATACAGAATAAATTAGTTACAATTTATAAACAAACTTACAAAAAATAAACAAACTTATCCAACATCAACATTAAACATATTACAGAAAATAATATGCAAAAATTATATTGAAAATACCAAAAAAGGAAAGCTTTATACAGCTTAGAAATTAACAAAAGAACGTGTTATTAAATATTTAGTATGCAAAAACATAAGCAAGCTACACCAATTAAATTTAGTGGCGTTAATATATCTACAGCTTCTCATTCATCCATTTATTATTGTTATTTATGCTTCCAATAAAAACGTTTTAGGCGCGCTTAAGAATTTTTATTAATAATAACTCAGCAAATGATTGCATCTTGCAGAAGTACAAAACCCAAGGGCAAAAGCTATACTAACAAAATATCGTCTTTTACTGATTCTCAAAAACTTAAGAAGATGCTGTTAAACAAGCATAAAGCTGTGTTTGATAGTAATTCAGGCAAAGTTTTAACGTTTCATAGAAATTTCAAGGATTTTCTTTAATAATGGGTCAAAAAAAAAGAACAAGTTTTGTTATAGAGTACTTTATAGTACATTGTATAGAGTTTTACAATTTTTTCTTCTTAAAACTTAAAAAATTTGGTTTCATTTAATTATGTAAAGTTCCAGGAATGTATATTAGACATACGTATTTATTCAATAGTGTTTTTTAATGCCATCCAGTTTGTTTTATAATCTAAACGTGTTTCTTATGATTTATTACTTAAATGGAAATCTTTTCTAGGGTTGTCTGCTTTATAAATGGTTGTGTCTTGCTGAACAACACCAACTACTAATTATTTGCGGAAACAACAAAAACTCAGATGATTTTAGAAAATATATTTTAGGTTTTAGATTCTAAAAAGTTTTGAAAATATCAATCCAAACTCTTACCATTTATCTATTTCCCTTCCATTACTAAACCTACCAAGAGAAGAAAAAGAATATGTGTAGAATAGAATATCAAAGTGACAACAAAAACCATATCGCACACAACGAATTGTATTAATAATAATTTCACTCACTTTGTAGGAGCGAAACACATGACACCAGTGTTAAAAATACAGAGAACGACAGTGCTTCATATACGAATGTGAGTAATTTTTTAGAAACCTCAAGAAACAAGCAATAATAGCCATAGATGGGTATATAAAATAAGATACAGAATGAACAGTTAATTTAGAAAGTTATAAATCAATTCCTTTTCTAGAACTTCTTAAAAAAACAAAAACCCCCTCTTTTAATTAATGTTGAAAACATTAAAATTTAACTAAATTCATTTCGAATTGAATTTCGAACTTTGTTTTGCTGTCGTGAGCAAACAGCAAAAAATCGCGCGGAATAAAAATTAAAAGGATGAAAAGAAGTTTTCCACTGAACTTTTGAAATAGCTTGAGAGAAATCCATTCCACTCTCCTCCAATCGCCGCATATTGAAAGGCAGCACAAATATATAGGTTGCTATGATTATCAAATCTGCAGAGATAATTATATCAATACAAAATATTGTTGCAACTTTCTACAAACGCGAAACAAACTTCTGCAAAATGCATTCATTTAAATATACGATTATGTAAAGTAAATAAAATATAACAAAAAGAACAAAAAATTGCACAACATTTCAAAATACCCAAGAAATTAACAGTCCCTATCTTAAAAATCATCTTGTTTAAATGATCAAAAATAAAATAAAAGTAACAAGGAATTTTATCCATCAAGCATACATCCATCCGCCAACTCATTAAATTTATAGCTTTTATTATATAGAATTATATTTTCCCCCTCTTTCTCTACTATACAATGAGATTGTATAAATTTTAATTTATTTAAACACTTTTTAATCTTAATAGAGTATATACGAGTAAAGTAAAACCAGCCGGTGTATTATTCAACAAGAATTTAAAATTGTGTACCATAAAAATTCGTAGATGTATATACGAAAAAAAGCAATTAAATAAATTAAAATAATATTATAAACCTTTTCAAATTTCTTCCCAAAACTTTTAAAGAAATTATATTGCAAAGGAATTTCAAAACGCAAACAAAGTAATAATGAACAAATTATTATTATTATATAAAATATTATTAAATTTAAACTTTTTTCCTGTAATTGCATACGCAACAACAAACAAATTACACAAGAAAAACAACAAAACTTGTTTTGTTTGGATTCTCAATAAAATTAGATGTGTTCTCTAGGAAACAAACAAAACTAAAACAAGAACCAACCAAAAACAATATGGTTATTGGCGTTATTATTTCTCGGAGGGGTAGAGGGTTGTGGAAAGCAAATAATGAGTGGGGACCCATACACAGGTAGGACTCGAACTGACATCGAGGGGCTATAATCACAATACTTGGGGCTATACAATATTTTTTGTTGTTCCATTATCTGGGTAGATACACAGATTATCTCGCTTACCGACTCTAGAACATGCAACATAGTATTAACAACGATGGCTTCTTGTGACCAAACATTAATAAAAAACCATTTTGTAAGTTCGTACAACTTTTTCCAATTTTTATTGTTTATTAAAGATTAGATTTGTGTTTAAATGCCACTTTTCAAGTTAAACATGAGAAGAAACTGCGCTGCAATAAAAATGATTATGTTTTAATGAACTACTTCATTTGTGAATATTAAAAAGTTAGGAATGAGTGCATGTGTATATATGAATTTGTTCTGCAAGTCCAATAATAATTTATAGCATAAACATAACGAAGGGCAATCCTAAAACACTCAAATCCAAAACCCATCTTTTCTTGTCGATTGTTCCAAATGAAGCGTGTTTTGAATGAGGGAAGAATATAGTAGTTAAATATAAAAAAGGTTTATCTGCTCCCTGTTTAACTTTCATCATCACTGCCTCCACCCTGTTTAGGTTTCGGCCCACCCGCCCGCTTTGCCATTATTATTTGATCGACCTTCAATATTGTGGTAGCAGCGCCAACGGCGTATTTCAAGCCCCAATATTTAGACTGATAGAGATCGTAGATCTTCGATTTCTTAACGTCAATAGTCTCGGCTTTTTCAGCTTCAATATTGAATCCAACATTTTTGCCACTCACATCCTTATGAGCCAAATACAACTGATTGACAACTTCAGTGCCATTAACTCCAGAATTTTCAGCTAACGCTTTTGGGAATACTTCCAAGGCGACAGCGAATTTACGCACAGCGTATTGCTCCAAACCGGGCAGTGTATCAGCGTAAGCTTCCAGTTGAGTAGCGAGTTCAATTTCAGTGGCACCAGCACCCGGAACATAGCGACCATCACGGGTAAGTCCCTTGAAATTGTTGACGCCATCATCGATGGCACGTTCAATGTCATCCATGAAGTTGTCGGTGGCACCGCGTACAACAATTGTTGAAATTCTTGAGTCGACGCCTTCGTTTCTGAAAAGAATGAATATTGATTTAAAACAATTACGTATGATAAAAATACCATGTCTCTCTCTCGAACTTTCTTCTTACCTGAAAGCAACGATTCTAGTGTCGCCCAGTTCTTCGATGCACACCTTGTCGCAGTAGCCCAACTCCTCCTGGCTGGGTTTGGTGATGCGCGGCAAAATAGTAGCGTTCACAGCGCGACTTATACGACGTAAATCGAATTTGGAAGTCAAACGTACAGCCACGATGCCATATTTATTGAGATAATGTAAAGCCATGTCACCTACTTTACCACCGGCGACAACAACTTTCACACCAGTATCAGCGATAGCTTTGATCTGTGCTTCCAATAGATTCTCTTCGCCGGTGGAGAAGTTCATCAGCTCATCGGCTGTCTTAATAAGTACGGTGCCCTTCGTTTCGGTCTGAATGATATCAATGGGACAGGAATAGACAGCAATTTTAGCTTTTTCCGCTGCGGTAACATCACCTTCAACAAAACGTTTAAACACCATGCCGTGCATTACTTCCGACGCTGCCAGACCGCTACCCAAAATCTTGCAGATACGTATGTTATCTACATTAAAGGTGCCCTTGTCGGGCAGTATAGAAACACAAGCTTTGGCCACCAAATCGGTGAGGAATTCCTCCTGTCCGTATTGTTTGGACATAATTGCCGCTGTCAAGCATTCCTTAACCTTTGCAACATCACGAAAATCTTTGATTTCATGACACACCAACTTAGGTAGAATTTCTAAGGCTTTTTCCAAAGCCTTTTCATAGCCATCGGCAATCTCCGAAGTTGTAATACCCAAACGAAGTAACTCTTCGGCAGATTCTAGTAGAGCACCAGCCATTATAACCACAAAATTGGTGCCATCTCCGACTTCAGCATCTTGCATCTGGCTGGCCATGACCATAAGTTTGGCTGCCGGATGCTCAACATCCAACTCGCGCATAATTGTGCCAGCATCGCTGGTCACAAACTGCTTCTCAATGTGATTGATTACCATTTTATTCATGCCATTTGGGCCGTAAGCGGAACGCATCGTTTGTGCGAATTCCTTGCAAGCGGTGATGTTACGATACACCGCTTCCTCCAGGCCGCTGTACATCTAGAGAAAGGAATACCGATATATAAATATATACAAAATTGAAAATGGGAACGGTTAATCTTCTCGCGATGACTAATTTTGGTGCACCGCATGTCGCTTACTTCGCTTTAGTTTTTCATTTAAAGTTGAAAACCGTCTTTCTCTTTAACTTATTTTATTTATTTCACTTACCCGTGCACCCTCCTTTAACATTTGGGCCATGCCGGGTGCTTTTGGTACAGATAAAGCCATTTTTATTCACAGATTTTTAATAACCAGGCAAAATTAGCGAATCACAGACGTTGGAAAACTTTGTGGGCGATGAAGATCTTCGATAACCTCACAAAAGAAACCGACAAATTCACAATAGTGTATTTGACAGTTGTGTTGCGGATCTTGAACGTTCTAAACTATGTGTTGCCAACTATATTAAAATTATTGAAAATTATTTCAACTCTTTAAAAACAATTATTTATTTTCAATTAAATACTAAAGAAAGATAATGTTTTGGAATAAATAATAAGTGTTAATAAAGAAGTGTTTCGTATTTACGTTATTTTGAGTTTCAAATTGCTTTTTCTTCTAAAATCTTGCACCGATCCTGATGAAGAAAATGTACTTGGAAGCTAAATGACTCTCTTATTATTGTGATAATTATATGGGTTAAACATTTTACTTAGAAACAAATTAATTAATGAAAAACAATTACAATGCAATTTACGATATATTATTTGTCATAAATGAAAGATACTTAAAAAGCCTATATAACAGTACTGGGTGTACCGTCGGGATATCTTTTATGGTTAAGGAGATATAAGGTCTGAAATTTCAAGAGGCTATAACTCTTAAAGTAGTCGTGGCCAGATAGAAATTTTATTGGTATTGTAATCAGTGCTAATAACAACCAAATTCGACAGATTGCAATAGTAGCTTTAAACCGTTACTTAATTTATATTTTACTTTAAACATTATACAGGTGTAAAAAAGTGTAAACTTGAATAATTACAAGTCCTTTACTACTTCATTGAGAAGGCAAATATTGGAATTCTTATTGTAATATTACATACATTACTCTAATAATATATACATACACTATATTAAAAAATATTATATTATTGGAATAAAACGTATAAATACTATATTGATTTCTAAACACTACACTCCTTCATATTAGCATAAAACGCAAATATACATATATATTTTCTAAATTCTGGAGCTCTGATTCTGTTTGGCAGTCGCTATTGCCTGGTTCAGTTTGTGCAAACAACCACGAATGCGATTATCTTTTCCAGCGCCACGCTTTTGTTCCACCAACTCCACTTCAGCCACCAGGAAAGGAACGATTTCCTCCACGAGCTTATAAGATATATCAATAAATTTGAGCAGCATTTCAAAGTAAAAAAACGTTGAAAATGCTAAGTGGCGTTTAGTAATTATGCGCAAGTGTTCGATTAGCAGGTCATTTAAAACTGTTGAGCCCTGGAAGACTTCGCTCGCTACAATCCGCTTAAAAAGTTGCAGTAGTAGGCCCCGACTAGGCACAATTTCGTCGACCAGCATAATATGCTCCAACATTAGCAGACTAGAACCCTTTAGCAAAATCTCCAAACGATCTTCATTTGTTCCATCCGCATTACTCGATGATATGACTGCAACTATCTCCAGAAGTATTGTAATGACCAAGCAAGAATTCGGATGGGACTGACGTCGCTGAGTGGCCAAAAACAAACTTGTGAGCTTATCAAAGATGTACAAGGACAACTCCTTATTGTCAGCCTGCAGACAAGCAATGAATGGCCGCGCCACAAGTCGTGGGTTCGGAGATATCTTAAAGTGTGGAGTCCACTTCTTTATTAGATCTGTAAGCGTTTGTGAAAGGTACGGATCTGTCCTAAATGGCAATCGTCCAATGCCCTGAACGAGTACTGGCCAGATTTTATGTACCAATTGCGCTAATTTTCCCTCCGGAGGTTTGCCCATTTGTATGCTCGTGGGCAGCACGTAGCGCGTGACGGCGACATGAAAGAAGCAATTAATGTTTGACCTGATGTAAACCAAGGGACCGCAATTATAAATGACAATAGCAATAAAGCTGTAAAAGCGAAAAGCCAAATCGGACTGTTCTGTTTTTAAATCGAGTTGTAACCATTTTTCGAAATATCTCAAGTACTCATTAAGGGCATCTGCAATTTTGCAACGTTGTTGATAGTTCTCGGAACACTCGTACTTTTTACCTACTGCAGCAATAAATACGCACAACGGTTCTTTCGCGGATAGTAAATCGGCCGCATCAAGTTGCGTCGTTTGATGAAACTCTGGTGTCTGGACAACGATCTGCGTGAGCTTAGCCACATCTTCATGAGTAGCAGTAAGTAAGACTAAGCTTTTCAACCAAACATGCATTATAACTGAAGCACTGATTAGAGAACGCTTATCAGATTCGAGCAGTATGAGCAGAAACCGTGGCAAAGCCTGCCGATTTGCTGACTGTGCTGTTGTGAAAAACTTAAAAAGCTGGTCAAATGTAGACGTATCTGCTGTGCTGCTCACATTGATGCAAAAGTCGGCAGCTAGCTGTGACATCCAAGGGCTAAAGCTGACAACGTAGTTCTGTTTAACAAACGGTAGAATGAATGTATTCATGGCTTTTAATAAATCTGTTTGTGGCTCTGCTGGCAACACTATGTTGATCTCTCTGAACTTAACGAAAACCAGATGCAAAGCTTCTAAACCACGCTCTTGCTCGGCAGGTTCGCAACTATGAAGATAATTTGGCAGCCATGCATTTATTAGTTGCGTTTCACCGCGCTTAAAGTCATCAGCATGTTTAAAAATATCCAGAAGGGCATCGGCAAATATTTTTGAAATGCCGAGGTCATAGTTCACTGCCTGCAGCTGACTTAAAAGCTTGGACACATACCCTGACATGTCGTAGCCCTTCTCAGCGTAGAGTATTAGTAGAGCCATGTGACCCTTGGCGATTGCCAGCTGGTTGGTCTTCGACACCTTTTCAAAGGCAATGGACAGCAGCTTTTCGCTCAGGTTTGGCGCTAAGTCGACAAAGTCTCCTGTAAGCGCCAGCACTATAAATAGCTCAATTAGATGATGTAGACCAGTTTCATTTAAAGCCAGAAATTTTTGTAAGCTGAATTTAGCGTATATGCGTCCTAGAAGCTTCTGTACCTGATTGTCGAGTTTTGCTCGAGTTAGGTTATCCAACGTTTTACCTAAAAATATAGTGAATAGCGTGTAACTGCTCAGATGAACGCTTGCAGGTTCCTCATTTGCTAACAATTGCCGATATTTAGTCAAGTAGTTTTTGCCATTCACACAAACGACAGCCAAGTCTGAGGGCGGGGCCCCAACTATATAATATGAGGAATTTAACCGCTTATGAAAGTGTTCCCACAACAGCTGTGCAATGTTTACCTTGGGTGACCACCAACGCAGCGAGATTGGCATTAGATTAGAGATATAAATGCGAGTTTGTTCCTCGTTCGGATTTAAGTTCAGAAACTGTTGCGTGCATTGCTCAAGTAGTGCGTGGTTCTCCAATTCTACTGGCGTACCGGGAGAGTAGTGTAGACCCACGAAGTCTCCATTCGAACGATAAACATGCAGTGTCATGCAGAGACTATGCATCATCCAAATTCTAAATTCACAGTATCTTAATTTATTCAATCCAAACAAATCTAAAAGAATAGAACAAAATAATAATTTTTAAAACCAGTGACCATAAAATATGACTGGAGTGTAATCAAAACCTCATGGAAGCACTCACAAACATGTATTACCAAATGCATATAATTAATTACTTTCACTACATATCACTACATATGTCAGATAAGGGTGAGCTTTCACAGCTCTAGCACTGCAAAGGCTTTTGGCCTGTTGTAATTATAGGTGTGGACCTATAATTAATTTTTGGGGACCTACTTTATTTAATTTAAATATATAATAACTTTTTCGAAGTACTGTTTCTCAGGGCTTGCTTTCGACTTATTTTTTCAATAAATTAGCTCATTTTGGTCGGAAATATTAAATACATATTTACCCAGTTTTGTTCCCATTTCATCTGTGATTTTGTTAAAGATTGTCCAGAAATGGTAGTCATTCTGCTCCTGCATATCTTGGATACTACCCCAGCGATTCCATTTTGTTAATTCCAACTGTATCGTCAGCCAAAACTCCTTGAAACAGGTACATGGGAAGGCTGAACTATGAAGCAGCTCTGCCGAATGCTTCTTAGCGAAATGGAATAAGGAACAAGTAAGCAAATCGGTGAATATGCACTCCAACTGCAATTTAAATGCTCTGTTATTGATATCTGCTTGAGGTTCAGTGCCGCTTTCTTCCAACTTCTGCAACAAAAACAGGTCCAATAGTTTCCACTCGAGTGCTCCATGCAGCAGATGATATGCTGGCAACTGGCACTCATTGTTGTTCTTGGAACTGTTCGCAAAGTAAATTAGTTTCCAGGTATTTATTTCTACGTTGCGATTTAGCAGAACTCGTAAACTCGTGATTTGGTGTCGCAGCTTTGGGCACTGATGGAGCTGTGTGCAATACAGTAGCAAATGAAAGAGTTTTGTGACTTCTCGACGTCGCTGATAGTATGGCAGCTCATCGAAGCTCTCAATTTGTCCCTTCACTGCAGCCAGAAGATATTGTATATTCATACTGAAAGATTGTTCCCTATTTTCAAGTTATTGATAAATTAAATCACCACATACCAAGCTCCCCCAAACACATATTGCGCGACGGAACTACAGTACAGTTGTTCCGGTGCAAATTTGTAGGCTGTCAATTTGAGGTCCTGAAAAGCCAGTGCATTCCTTGTATAGAAGTCACAAGTGAATCCGCTTCTAATAAACCCACTTTGTGAAAACTGCAATTTCAGATTATCCACACCTTTGCATTGGAATTCCGGCAGCACAATAGTTTCCAAATTCACTTGCGGCTGAGGTGTCAGCTCTAAGCGCATGGAAGACAATAATTCATCGTCGTCGTCAACTTCAAATAAATCAAAATCCATTAAATTATAAAGCAAAATAAAAAATGTTTACTCGTCAGACAGAAACCGTTGATAACCTCACAAAAGAAACGAATAACGACAAATTCACAATCTTGGACCATTCTGAACGAATTGCGATTACGTTGCCAACTATATTAATATTATACAAATTAATTGAACTTAATAAAAACCATCATTTTTTATTTTTATTTAAATGTTAAAGCATGTGAAATTATCGGAATAAATGTAATAGGTAATATATTGTTACCTTTTTATTACGTTAATTTACTGTTACGTTAATTTATTTTTTATACTATAAACTTATAAATAAAAGTAAAATTAAATGGGTACAAGTTTTTCATTGGTTTATTTGTAAGGCTTTCATTGTGATCATGGTTTATAAATAAATAGTTCACAATGAAATGCTCCAAAATTACAAAGATCGATTAATTAATTATCATTATTAATTGCATGATACCGTTAGTGTAAACTGCACTAAGTTTTTCTTTAATTTTTTTAATGCATAGTGGGCTTAAACGGACGCCATAAAACTATCATGACAGCACTTACTAACATTGGCTTAAAAAATATAAAAAAACTATCAAAGAATTTTAATTAAAATTAAACTGAGTAAATTGCTAGCACCCGCTAGATGGTGAGGCGAAAATCTTTGCTACTCAATGGATAATGATTAGCCGGAAATTAAAATTTAGAGACCGGAAATGAAAGTTTCGGTTCCGGTTTTACCTTCACAGAATATAAACAGGAAAAATTTTTTTTTTTATGTGAGCTGTGGTGGCTGAATGAGTTAAACTGCTGTTTGTTATTCTTTCATTACTAAAAATGGTGCCGGTTCAAATCGCAAGAAAGAATTTAATGTTGTTCATAAAATTTATATATTTTATGCAGTTTTAATTTTTTTAAATTACAGTTACTTCTTAATTAATTATTTAAAAAAATAAATAATCTGCAAAATTTTTTTTTATGAAAACTAAAATTAGTCCAATAAATCAAATCAGAATTTTTTTTTGTATCGGGTATACAAAAAGCAGACAATTCTAGCCTTTAATTCGAACAAGAAAAGATAATTACATAATTGAAAACTGCCTCGTTTTTTCCTTTAATTAAAAAAAAATATAATTTTTCTTTGTCTTATTGCAAAAATATACAATAAATATAATATAAATAGAAAATCTCAGAATAAAAGAAGTAAATGGTCAAAAAAAAGTGTAATGCGAAATGCTGCCACAAGCGTTCTTTCCAGCTCAGCAATGGTACCGGGGAAAGTAAAAAATATATATATGTATAATAAAGTATTTATTTATATGGGTGCAATAGGCCTACAGGGGAACCAACATCCAAAAAAAAAAGGTAACGCACCGCGTTGTATACCTCATTGGTGGTGTGGAAATACAACATTTTTTTTAGTTAATTTTAAAAAACTTGTCTTGGAACAATATATCTCCTAAACTGTACTTTAGTGGTGTCATTGGGCAAGTGTTCAAATTACCTATTCTTTATGTTAAGCAATATTTTATCGAAAAACGTTTGTTTTTCAAGGAAAATTCAATTTTAGATTTGACAGGCGTTTCTTTGTTTTTATAATGTTTGACAAAAATTGGTATTTTTTTAGATCTATTTTTGGTTTTCCACTAAAAGCTTGCACCAGTCATGATGTTATATATATCTAGAAAGGTAAGAGATTATAATTTCTCAATTTTGCAATGATTATATAGGTTAATTTTGCATTTCATTAAGAAAATTTATTGAATAGAAAAAGTTATATAAAAAATTTTAAATTTCATTTTTCTCTAAAAGTAACAGTATCCCAAAAAATTATAGTTTACACAAATGAAAGGTAATTCGATTACCTTTTCAACGATAATAATTATATATAGGTATCTCAAAAAGATTAGGAGAAATAGACGTGAAACTTTCAAATTTCAAAGGGCAGTAACTTAGAAACTATATGAGGTGGAGAAAAATTTTTGTTGTTCTTATAATTCTTGTGAGAAACAACCTTATACCTTTTCCCACGATTTGCAATAAAAAATTCTTAAAATATAATTATTCACCATTTTAATAAAATTAAATATTGTTAGCAGATTGGCATCTCCACGCGTTGCCATGCTAACGAATTTCTTCCCAACTTCACCAAAAGGGCAACAACAATTCAATGCGAAATTACTGTCCAACCACAACGCAACGATGCGACGTCGCAAACGATAACGATTTCTCTCTCTCGAAATCTTCGAATGAGTGACATCTGTCGTCATAAATTATTTACATTTTGTTTTAAATAAAAATAATTTGAATAATTTCCTTGTTTGACAATTCGTTTGTCAAATTTATTTACATTTTTTGGGGAATTTGAAGAATTTCATCGAAAAGTAGGGCATACTGTTTTTCAAAAAATGAGAAAATCGGAAGAAGTTGTCAGAAAATTAGAAAATTTTATGACGACGTGAGAGAGCTCAACGACGTGTTCCATTCCATTTTTCTATAGGAACATCGCAATCGATTGCGACGTCGCATCGTTGTGGTTGGACAGTTACACGTATGAGCTGGGCCACAATACGGCAGCGACAGTGTCAGTGTTTCTCTCACTTTCACTGTCAGCCTACAATGAAAACAGTGGCAGCGCGCAGCGCTATCTGTCATTTGTCATTTGTTTTCACATTTGTATTTGTTTAGTATTTGTTTTGTTTCATTCCTATAGAATAAGTGAGATTTTTTCTAAAAGGGTTGCAACACTTTTATCCAAAAAATGAGAGGATTTTAATTTCACTGCTCACTGCCGGACTAGAGTCTATAATTTTTCCCCTACTCGGCAGTGTTTTTTCCCATAAGGTTTGCATGGTGAGAGAAACACTGACACTGTCGCTGCCGTATTGTGGCCCAGCTCTATAGTGTACATGTTTTTTGATTTTACGATTTTTTAGTGTAGTGGAAGAGTTTCCAGTCTTGTAGTCTTAAGTGCCGAAGCATTCCAGCAGAAGGTATTTTTTAAGTAAGAGTATAATTTAAATATATTCTAGAGCTAAGCAGAAACAACCACATCATGGCAAGCTTTGCGAAAATTTTGGCTGGACGTGCTCAGAATATTATCCAAGTAGCAGCAAGAAATCCACAATTGACACCAAGATTTTATGCAGCAGGTTAGCAAAAAAAGACAATTATATTATTTATACTAGGAATTGTGCCTAAGTTGAACTTTGGAACATGTGATGGATGGGCCGGTTCTTGTGAAAATAGATGAGATACGCTTACAATGTATTATGTACGAAATGCAAAAATTTTGTTACGTAATACATAAGTCTGTCTTTGCTTATCACAAAAACAAAGTGTTTGTTTTATACGAACCAAAGAATTTCTTAAAGCAAAACGTATCGTAACCTTGATAACCTTGAAGCTTCTTAAACTGAAAATGAGTACTTCTAAATTTTTAGTTGTGTGTATAAAGTTTGAAGAAAATATTTACGTGTTATAAATAAATTTCATATGTTTTTCTGCAGTTGCCAACTTGGAATTCTTGAAAACCGAGGTTACTGGTGAAAAGAAAAATGTTGCCGTCATAACTTTAAATCGTCCCAAGTCTCTAAATGCTCTGTGTAACGGCCTCATGAAGGAGTTGAGTACTACACTGGAATCGTATGAAAAGGACGAAAGCATCGCTGCCATAGTTATTACCGGAAGTGAGAAAGCTTTTGCTGCTGGTGCAGACATCAAGGAGATGCAGCCCAACACGTACTCACAGTGCATTATGGGCAATTTCTTGAGCGACTGGACACAAGTGGCTCGTTGTCAGAAGCCCATCATTGCGGCAGTAAATGGTTATGCACTCGGCGGCGGCTGTGAACTTGCCATGATGTGTGATATTATTTATGCCGGCGACAAGGCCAAATTCGGTCAGCCTGAAATCGCTTTGGGTACAATTCCCGGAGCTGGTGGCACTCAGCGTTTGACACGCGTTGTCGGCAAATCAAAGGCCATGGAAATGTGCCTCACTGGCAACATGATCAACGCCGCAGAGGCGGAGAAAATGGGTCTCGTCAGCAAGGTGGTTCCCTCCGATCAGCTGGTCTGTGAAGCGGTGAAGCTGGGCGAGAAGATTGGCACTCACTCTGGTCTGATTGTGCAACTGTGCAAGGAGGCGGTGAACACAGCCTATGAGACCACTCTTCAGGAGGGTCTTAAGTTTGAACGGAGGGCCTTCCATGCCACATTCGCAACTGTAAGTGAAGCAAATAAACGACTCGAGATGAGTATTGAGTAGTGTTGATTTATTTGTTGTTTCGTTTTTCAGGAGGACCGCAAGGAAGGGATGACAGCTTTCGTCGAGAAGCGTCCAGCTCAATTCAAAAACAAATAATTTATTGCTTCAACTTGAGAGGTGTATCTTTTTACACCATTTATGAATATTCGTACATATATTTTTTCATCAACTCTATACCAGAATTGCATTTATATATGAAACAAAATGTATTGACTTTTGTATGCTTTAAAGTAGAATAAGCAGAAAATAAAATAATTTTGTATGCCTTTTATAAACCGTTTTTAAAGCAAAATAATAAATATGAAAATAATCAATTTGAAATAAAAATAGTAAGTTTATAATAAAATATACGGATATAGTTGTATCGTATGTGTATCGAAAATAGTATTTAAAATGTTCGAAAACGTTGCTTTCAGTTTTCGAATATCTCTTTTGTTATGTGCAAAGCTTTTTTAAAATGCTTTAAGAACGCTTTAGCCAAAAACAACAAAATCAACCCTTCTGACAGATAATGAAGGTTAAAGCTGAGAGGGGGGTTCGTGACCCAGCCTGTGTTTATAATCCTGAAACACAGTGTGTCCCTCCTTCGCCACCCACAACGATTTTAAAAAATTCACAATCAAAGTTATTGAGGCAAAAAAGCTTTCGAAATGCTTTCAGTTCGAGTTGTGAGTTGTTACGAGACGCGTGAGTTGCACCGAATAGAATACGATTCTTGTTCTTCTGCCTACACGTATACACACACAAGTGAAGAAAACCCATACATATTTATGTGAAATAATAAATTCTCATGTTTGTTATAAAAACAAATAAATAAAATAAGCACAAAAATAATAAATAAATTCAAGTTGTGAAATTTGACAAGTTTTCACAATTCGAAACGACGCCGAATTGTTTAAAAAATACTAATATTGTTTTAAATACTTATAAGTTTAAAAATTTCAACAGTGTTTGTGCGTGTAACGAAAAACAAAGTGGTTTTTCAATATACATCATATTTTGAAATTTTTCTTTAGTGTTTCTTTCTCTTCGTTTTTTTCAGCTACAGCAGTGTTTGAAGAAAAAGTGTTGAAAGAAAAGTTTGCCTTATTTCCCCAGAGATTCCTGTATTTCCGAAAAGATTGCTGTTTAAGTTTTCGCGTTCCTGAAAAAATTTAAAAAAAAAATAAAGAAAGAATACAAATAAAAAAGGACACAACTTTCTCTCCCTTTTCAACAACAATGGATATATTAAATCAAATTCTGAACATGAATGCAGGTGGAGCCTACGGCGGTGGCAAGGCTGGCGGAGCCTTTGATCCGCTGACATTCGCCATGAAACCACAAGTTGTCATTCGCGCTTTGTGTTGGGTAAGCTGAAGTGTTGATGTTGGTGTTGGGAATAAAGATGAAGAGGGGTGGGTTTGCTTTGTGGTTATATAGGTGTTGGCGTGCTGGTGTTGTTGATGGTGTGTGGAGTGCGCATTTCAAAACGCTTCTTCTTTACTCTGTACTGCAATTTTCAATGCCTTTCTCGCCATTAATTATCGCGTTGCTGCTCTTTCTCTTCTAGAAAATGATTCCGTAAAAGCAAAAGCATTTTCGTACTTTGATGACTTCTTACAGAAGTTATATTCAAATAGCCAACGAATAAAAAGTCCACGGAATTATTTTCTTCTCTATACAAGTGTCTATATTTTACATAAAAATATCACAGCTTAATTGAAATCTTTTTATACAAGAGATAACACTAAATTTAGTACATACATATAATGGACAGTATTATTTTCAGAATATTCTAAACAGTACTTCATATTGTCTGCCATATTTTATTAAACTGACAGCAATTTGATTGTATAGTGTACCTTTTTTATACAATTTTTCTACTTGTGATTACAACGCACTTGTGATTATTTTCTACCCACTTTATCCCGTTTCCTCCCCGCCCCTTTCACCCGCTTACAACGTGTCTATCTAAAATTAGCTCATGCTGATGAAGGTTATGATTATCAAATGTTCCCCACTGTTTTATGAGGAATAAGCCAAAATATATAACGGTTTTGTCCACCCACTCTGATTGATTTTTGCACATTTCTCCCATTTCTATGTCACTTTCTCTCTATGTTCATCCATCTTATGTCATAACACGATGACTAACACTCCATCAAACAGGTTACTTCATCGTTTTTTACAATCTTTGGCATTCATTTCTTCGACGAGACTTTTATGAGACTCCTGGCTGCTTGACATTAACAGTTGCTACTGAGTTCAGTATGTCTTATATTTGGGTTTTCATCGCAGTCCCAGTCTTTCATTTTTAATCAATTGGCCTGTAAATAACTTTTCTCTCTCCTTAAATTTATGTACATATTTCAAAGCTGTCATTTTAGCTTAAGAAAAACATTACATTAGAGTCAAGAACCAGATTACGTTGTTGTTTTGAAGGACATTCTTAGGGATATCTCAATAATTAAGGATTGAAATGTCTTCACATATAGAACAACATATGGACCATATCTAATATCGATGTTGTGATGCTGATCGATGGATAAAAGTTCATCTCCCTCTTCCCCTATCACGTTTCTAATACTCTTTCTCTCTTACCCGAGTAACTGTTGATATCTCAGCGGTAAAGTGCCCAATGTGCAATAATTGCGTTGTGCCTTGTTGACTTGGATCAACTCCTTACCTTTTGTAGCCCTAAGAGAAAAAGAGAGAAAGAGAGGGAGCGAGAGAGAGAGAGAGAGAGAGAGAGAGAGAGAAAGAAAGAAAGAGAGAGACTAAAACATAAGAAAACTTTATTTTAAAGTTTGTAATTTCCGTTTACTGATTTCTGTCAGATTCTTAGAAACGTCAAAGTTTGACAAAAACAGAAGGGGGACACTTCTCAAAACACAACACTCACACAGTCGCATGCACAGTGACATCCTTAATAACGGAAACAGCAGCAAAGCAGTGAAATGAGACAGACAAAGCGTTGGAGGAAAAGTTTTCTAGTTACGCTTTTGTCTTGTGCTGCAATATTCTATAGTTTTTCTTACTATTATATCTAGGGCAACTTTTACACACACACACAGGCACACATTTATATATCCAACTAAACTATTAAACAACCAACCAACCCACTAACCCACATACCCACCAACAAACCAAACAACCAATCTAACCAATATTATTCTATAAAAAAGCTTTTCAATGTTACCTAAAAAAAGGAAAAGTTTACCGATCTGTTTGCAATTTTCTTAGCATTTTTCTGTGTGTACCTTTGAGTGTATGCATGGTTGTTTTATGTGTATGAGTTGTGGTTGAGGGAGTATGGTTATTCGAGGGGGTGTGTGTGAAATTTTATTGTTTTCGTGTGTATTTACTGTATGTTTATAAATCTAACCTCGAAAATTTTGCACATAGGTACATTCAAACATTTCTTTATAAATGCAAATATTATACATTATGACAAAATTAATTTAATACAAGATTATTAGAAGCTGACATAAAATTAACATTAATGTGTACGTCGAGAATATGAATAAAGGTTGTAGCTATTTCTTTATTACTTTCTAAGAATAATCAGACGCCAGACATTGAAACGAAAACAAAAAACAAAAGGCCCTTGAAAGAAGGTTACTAAGGAAAGGTCACTATTAATTAAAAACACTTTCTTTGTATACATTTATTAATAAGGAGGCTTTATTGTGATTTTCATATCGCTCCGATAAAAATACAGCCTTGAACATTAAAGCGGATGCTAAAATTTATGATAAAACGTGTTTTTTTCCAACTTATTGTAAAACTTACGTTAAGTTTTTTACCCTCCAAGTTAGTTTGAGCATTATCATGGCTACAAAAGAGCAGTACGTTGACTAAGAGGACCTTTGGTCGTGGACTAAACAGATGAAGAACCCGGGCTAAACAGATGAAGAACCCAGCGTGAGACCTATCTAATCTATGGTATTATTCTGTACTGTATAAGTAACTCATATACTCCAACCGGTGTAACCCCAGTGATAGATCCTGGATAAACCTCTTTTCCAATAATTAAGTGGGTCATTATACCCCATGAATTATTTACCCATTTTCCATATTTAAATATTATGTTATAACTTTCTACCCAGAATTAGAAATTCCTCTACAGATCATTATTTTTAATTACTTTCAGCTTTTCTCTATCGTTGTCTTTGGTTGCATATCCTCAGAAGGATGGCGCGAGGAGGAGGGTGGCAAGGAGGTGTGTCTCTATAATAATGATGCGATGGCATGCAAGTATGGCAACACAATCGGAGTCTTCGGTTTTCTGGCGTCGATTGGATTCATTGTTGGCGAGTTTCTGTTCGAAAGAATGTCGTCAGTGAAAAGTAGGAAACGCTACGTCATGGCTGACATGGGTTTTTCAGGTCAGAATCTTATAAAAAAAGAAAACAAGAAAAACAAAACAAAACATAGAAAAATATCGACTGAAATAGAAGAAGACCAGCCAAGCTAACCATGAATGAGATTTATTTGAGTTTTTTCTTTCTTTCTTTGTCATTTTAGCTTTATGGACCCTCATGTATTTTGTGTCCTTCATTTATTTGTGGTCACAATGGAGTTCCGCTCCCATGCCACCAGGTGGCATCGGTGCTGGCAACATGGAGGCAGCCATCGTGTTTTGCTTTCTTTCGATTTTCACATGGGTGAGTGTATAAGTATATTTTCTATAGTCTATCTACTCTATAGTCTATATACTATACTCTATAGTCTATATGCAATACTGTAAAGTGTCTCTTCTTTTGAACTTTCTTTCTTTCTACATTCATTTTCTTGTTTGTATTTATGCATTTTCTATATTCATATGCGACTTATACTTGCATTGTTGTTGCTTATATTTTTTACTTGCAGGCGTTATGCGCATTCTTAGCATATAAACGATTTTTAATTGGAGCCGGTGATGAGTTCACTTCGGCATTTGAAACGGATCCAGCGAATGTGGTACACCAACAAGCCTACACCAGCTACTCCATGGATAACGATAATGACCAGTACAGTGCGTCACCGTTCAGTGGACAACAACAAGGTTAATTTTGTAAAATATACTTACAGTGTTTCAAACTCATTTATAATATTAGTAATAGTATTGTACAATAACTATTGTGGGACCCCTTTATATTGACATTCATAACACATTTCAACATTCATATCACATTTCAATATTTTATATCACATTGAAAATTATTATTAAAATTTCATTGCAGTTGAAAATTAAATAAAGTGTGGGCCATCGGCTGGTTTCTTTTTTAAATTACTTTTTATTTCAACATTGGCAATACTGATTCTTTTAAAATATTTGACAATTATTAGACAAAGTAATACAAATTACTAGTGTAGATTATGATCCCTCGTTATGTACAACATATCAGCAATAACCTACTTTAAATACTAACATTTTTTAATTTTCTTTAAATTTTCAGGCATGGAACAGCAACAAGGCATGGAATATCAACAACCCACCTACTAGACGCCTACGTCTTAGATACTCACCTCATTTGTAAAATAATTATATAAGTATTTATTGAATACATACTAAATATATGTACTATATTATAAAATAATAACAGCGAGTACTTAATATAGAAACATACAACAAAACATTTATTGAAGGGATTCGGAAAAACAATAATAATAGAAAATTAATGGGAAAACATATGGCAACAAAAAGCAGCATAAAAAAAATACACAGAAAGAAAACATACAAGAACATTTACATACATATTTCATAATACAATACATAAGTATCTAAAATATATCAGTTTAGTAGATGTATGTATTTATGTACATTATTTAAATAACCTACAGTTTTGATGAAAAACATTTTTTTATTAGACAATTTAAATAAAAACTTTCAAAAATCGTTACAAAATCTAAAAAAATTGCTACAAGTAACAGTGTAACGGTAGGAGAAGAAAAACAAAATGCTTAAATAGTAATAATAACAACTAAATATGTTTAAAACAACAAATAAAATATGCAATAATTATTTTAAGTAATAATCGCAAACAATTTAAAATAAAAAAAGTCGAAGAAAATAGAAATAAAAGAAGAGAAGAATAATGTTATTTAAATTTTAAATGCTTTAAAATATTTATACTTCAAAATGTTTAGCAACAAGGTAGAAAATGTAAAAAGCAAATCCTATTAAAATAGAAATCAAACCTCATAGAAATCAAACCTCATAGAAATCAATACTCATTATTTGACAAATTAACTATAGACAAATTAAAGAAGAGACAGACTTTTGTGCGGTTTGACTTTTTAACAAGATAACTAACCATACCATTAAACAGCTGCTCAATTTACTTGATAAATCGTTAATATCACTCTTTCAACTTTATTGCATGAAGAAGTGCGGACTATTTAAGAAGATAGTCTCTTGGTTGATGTTCCATCATGACTTCCGATCATGAGCTTTGATATCCTCAGTACTTCCAGTCGATCTTAAATTCGAGCTCTGAGATGCTGAATAAAACCCAACCAACATTTTTTTACCTATTTAAACTATTATATTTCCATAAATCAATCATTGCTTCGCACGTTCATTTCGTTTATTCTGCCATAGAAGAAAAAACCTACCGAGCACGATGGATATTAATTATTGACCGATTCGACCGACCAACTTTTGATTCGTTGTATTCGGTGGGCCATCGCCTGGTTTCTTCTTGAAATGAATAAAAAATTTACAATGAATTAAATAATTCCAAAAGAAACTAGCCCACATGGACCACTCTATACAAGAAATCAAAATCATATGTTACTCTATACTATCATGTATAACTCACGATTTAATCACTGTAACTTTGCGATTACAAAGCAAATAGTTTGTATATCAGTAAAACGATCAGTAATAAAAACAGTCTTTGTATTTTTTTTACATATGGATACAAGTTTGTATATAAATATACATATATACTGTCTAGTATATGTACTAGTCTATGTACATATACACGTCCACGTACATGATTCATATGTAGTTAACTATACTATACTATGTAATAGTAGCATTTCCAACAGCATTAAGTTATTTAGATTTTTAGCAATCATCTAAAAGCTGTGGTTAAATGAGTTTGTATAAAAAGAGTTTCAGTTTAAAACAATCCATAAACGTTACTTTAAACATTATTAGCATTATTAATTAATACACTGAAAATTCTGGTAGTATTCTTTAAATTTTCTTCTTTAAACTAGTTTTAGTTGAGTATTTGTTGGATTATTTTGTATTATTGCTATTATTGTACCTTGTTTTAGGTTTGCCATTGTCTCTGTATCGCGAAAATATTAGAAGATATTACATAAATTAATAAAATTCCAATGAACATAAAACCATAGAAACCATATTATCTAATATACATATATATATGTACATAAATATGTAAGCTAATATACTCATAAAGACACATATATAGGTACACATTATGTTATTGTATTGTAATTATTTGTAATTATAATTTTCATGTACACTTTCCAATGAATTGCATATTGCAATCATGATAAAATTAATTTCATATTATATTAAATTGTATATTATATTAATGAATAAATACATAAATACATACACTATAATACATAATGAATCATACATATAAAGAATATAGAAAAGTATAAAAAATATAGAAATATTTAAAATATAAATTTATGCTGGCTCAAAAATAATGTTATATAAATTATTGTTATCAATATATCAAAAAGGAAAGCTGCTCTAAAAGATAGTATATACAATATATTGTATATAAATATATAATATAATATATGAAATATATACAATAAAATTAATAAATAATAAATACATTAACATATATGAACAAAATAAATAAAATACTATTAAAAACACCTAAAAATAAATGTCAAATGCAATAATTTAGGGACAGACACAGACACTATCGACATGTTCACTTACAAACAACTGTACAGACTTATTTTTAATATATTTTACTAAAACCCCATGCTAAAGGAATGAATTATTATTAAAAATTATAAATTATAGATTTTATTTTTCTTGGTACCAATATATGACAAAAAATATCAATAAAAATGAAAGATTGATAAAAAGTAAAAGATTATAAAGATTATAAATGAAAGAAAATGTAAAAGACTTAAACATTATGCTAAACTGTTAAACTAATAAACGTAGGCAACTACAAACAGCTGATCAGCTTTCAACTTTGAACTCTCTCTCTATTCAACTTCGGTTGAATAAAAGAAAATTTGAGAGAGAAGAAAATCTTTGTAATTGAAGTGGTTTTAAACAAAAATAAATTAAAATAATAATGGCTAAGTACATACTATAATTTTAAGTAATATTTGCAAATTTTAGTTCAACAATTTTAGTTAAAAGATTAGATTTTTATTAAAAGGCTACAAAGGACTGATGCTACTATTATTCGCCCCCGATCTTCCACAACGGCAACTTTTCTTCAACTTCAACTGAATTACAACTAAGTTTTCAATCTTTTCGATCTTTTCAGTTTTTCTATCTTTAATCTTTTCAATTTAATAATCTGATCTAATGATCTATTCATGTAATGAAACTAGTTTTCTTTTATTAACATTAAACCTCACCGGCTCTCTCATTGATGTCTCTCTTTGCTCTCTGCTTAACTGCTGATCTGTCTTTAGAGCTCTGTATCGAAACACTATTCTACCACATTCGATTTCAAGATGTTGATATAGGAGAAACACATTGAATATAACTTTAGTATATTAAAAGAGTGTGTCACTTATATGTAAATTGATGATGATATCTCCAGTCTAACATCAAATTTACTATAGATTTACTAGTTTTGGTCGGTTTTCTTTGGGAAAAAAACATTTCGATTTTTAACGATAATAACTACAATGTCGGTGACAGTTTATATTCATTAATTAACGGGTGTTAAGTTTAAGAAAACCGTTTTGACCTAACAGCGAAATGACATGAAATAGAATGAAAAATGTCACTACACTCAGAGAAAAAGCGAAATAGTAATTGAAGAGTTATTAATAAAGTACAAAGGAGATCACACTTCACAATAAAAGGCATATGTATATGTATACCACAAAAACAACAACAACAAAAAGATTACCACAAAACTGACGAAGGAAAAAATTAAAATTGTTATTCTTACAAAAAACGCAACATATAAGAGAGAAAAATTAGAAAAAATGCAAACGAGTGAGTAAAAAATAAAAAATATAAATAAAAAAGGAAAGTATTTTCATACAAAACAAAATATAAACAAGAAGTTGAAGTATTAGTAGAAGAACAAGTATTTGAAGAAGTATTTCTGCACTAAAAAAATATAAATACTAAAATATAAAATACTAAAAAATATGGTTATATGTATGTGTGCATAAAAGTTTCAAATTATAATTCAAAATTCAAAAGATTTCAAAAGAAGAAACCAGCTGATGGCTGACACTTTAGATAAATAAAACATTTCAAGTACACTGAGTGTAGTACACTCAGAAAATATATCGGAAAAAAATATATATATCGTATAAGGCCAAAATTATATAATTACTGAAATTCAAAGCTATATAAAAATATAAAATATAAAGTTTAATAATACAGAAATATATAAATATAATAAAATAAAAACAAAAAATAATTAAACAAGAAAAATTAAAAATGAATTGAATTGAGCTGATTACAATATTTTGAAAAGTACTAAAAGATGAAGTACTAAAAATAAAGGGTTTACATCTTTAAAAGTATTTAGAAAACCGTTTTGTAGAAAATGAATATCAAATACAGTTTTGCTTCATAAAGACATACATTTATTTTAATATGTTACAATATTATTATATTAAACATTAGTATATATTTATATAATAAGTTATGTCTAGTAAATTATAACTTTATAATAATTTAAATAAATATAATTTTAATATATATATTCAGTGTATAATATCAGTTTATCAAAATCTTATATTATATAATTCTTTCCAATGTAATTTGTTTAATCATATTATTTATACGTAATGAACAATTATTTATTTAAGCTTGTAATTAAATGATAAGCTATTTTTATAAGATAATTTCGTCTCAGATTGTAGGAAATTCTTATTATTTTTGTATTATTTCAAAGCTTTATAATATTAGATTTTATCTATAAATTATTTTTTATTTTATAAATATGATAAAATATATTTATTTAATTTTTTAAGAATTTCCTTTTGCAACGATTTTTTCCTTCAAATAATTAATAATTTAAGTTTTAGCAATTAAATGTAGCTTTGGCAAAAAATTATAAATTTCAAAGCTTCTTTAAAAAAACATCATAAATCTTGGGTCATCGGTTAGTTTCTTCTTAAAATTGCTATAAAGAAAGAACTGTGTAATATTTTTCAATTCTTGATACTCCATTTAAAAGATTTAAATCTTCCAAATGACTAAATATATAAAATTTCATTCAAATGGCCGACTCGGCTGGCTTTGCAGTAGCTCATCCAGGCATCACATTTATTAAATCAATTTTTAAGTACATTTTTGATGTTATGGCGTTCGATCTATTTTCACGAACAGATCAATTAATAGTGTGCTTAACTGCCTGAATCAGGTTTCAGGATTATCTACGTAACATTGGTGATGTAAGAGCATCACATAAACAAAAACAATGCCAACGGTGTCAAATCACAGCTTCGCACAAGCTAAGCAACATCATCAAACGGCTCAAACGGCTGATTACAAGCTTATTTATTGTTACGATGGTTTTCTACCATTGTTCAAGTCTAAATCGATTCATTTCGCAGGGGCTTAACACTAAATAATTCTCAAATATTTTCAACGAATCAGTGTTGCCAATGTCCAAACAACATGCAATTCAAAAGGAAACCAGCCGGTGGGCCACTCATCTCTATACATGCATACATAAGTATCTATTTTTTGTAGTAAACTTAGAATCAACATATAAAATATACAATTAATTGTAGTTACCTGAATGTTTGTATTTATTAGTAGTGTCAATGTGTTTAATTTTTGGTTTTTGTTACACAGAAATATGATTAAAAACATAACATTAACTAAAATATCAAAAATAAAACAAACGTCTGAAATAAAAATAAAACATTTAGTGTAATTAATATTGTAATTATAATTGTACACTTTAATTACAATAAGTTATAATATTACATAATAACATATGGTACATATATGTATATGATTGATTATGTATTAAAAATTGCATATATTTATAAAACAAGACATACATACTTAATGATATTATATGAAGTTATTAAAATATGATTTAGTTGCATTTCATTAATTAAGTGACCGAAATAAAGAAAATAAAATATGTTTTCAATATAGAAAAAAATATTTAAATTAAAATCAAAGAAGTGTTGAGTTTTTCCCTTTCTTTAAATTGATCTATCACAAGGAGTCAGATTAACGAAGTTTATAAAATTTGTTTACAGTGTAAAGAGGCGAAATTTTTACCAATATTAATATATATTTGCAACACTGATGAAGGAAAAGAAAAAGAACAAAAAAAAGTTGTAGGTATAAAAGTACATACATATATACTTCCAGTAATCTATTTCGTGCTTCTTTTTTTCTATTAAATATTATATATTTCTTTTTTTATCACTTCAAAGTTTAAACCTAAGCTTAATAATACCGCCCCTCCTCCCCCGGATCATTGCACTGGTATTACGACATTCACACGACATTCTTTGCGCCGATCAACCAGTCATGAAACTCTTTTTGAGTCCAATCGGCGAATTGATTCAAACCCATTTCCCAAGTTTCGACACCTAGACGATAGCGTTCATTGTGTTCCGTGATCTTCTTAACATTCTCACAAAAAATAGAGCTTCGTTTTAATTCCTCATCATGTGTTTCGTAGGATTTATGAAATTTTGCCTAAAATTCATACACAAACACTGTTATGAATTCCACAGCTGGATTTATTTTAGTAAAGAATATACCTTATAAAGTCTCCACGTCAGATTGCTGCATGCTTGAGATGTTCCAATAAAAGCAACAACAAAAAACAACACTATCATCACCACTGACCATGATAGTGGACCGATCTTCATGGTGTTCAGACGTCAGATGATAATTCTTAATAAATAATTCAAAGATTTGAATTGGGATGGGATTTAATAAGACATCCATTTCATATTATTAAAAAATTTCTTATCTGTCTGTCTGTATGTCAGCAATGTCCCTCTTTTTCCTTATCTATTGACATGTTTGTCTTTATATTATTTCAATTATATTTCATTATAAATAAAAATGCAACACTAAGAAAACGAAGGCCGCCTACGCGTAAAAAATTGGTTCAGGATTGTACAATCCCGAATAATTTTATTATTATAGATTATAGATTTTATTATTATAAATTTTATTTTAATTCTGTTTTTATAACCAACACCTAGAAGATACTATCTTCACTTCATATCACGGTATCAACTTCTTCTTCCGTTTGTAACGCATTACATGAGGCGTGGTATCTACAGAAACCTATATTCTTGATCAGTCTGTCCGTCTGTGGAAATCACGATTACAGAAAAACACATAAAGGTATGGTCATGAAATACTCGTAGTTATCAAACATTCTCTGTCATCATAAACTGTTTGGGATTGTAAATGGGTAAAATCGAACCACTCTCACATTTACTTCTTAAGTAAATATTAATGCATCCGATTCGAGAGCTGAATTTCTCAACTATTAGTTTAAATTTATTCGCGGATTTAAAGTATCGGAGCAAATCGCCCACAACAAAAGGGACGTTCATCGGCCCACTGAACTCAAGTATAAAAGTATTCTAGTGTAGAGTATATGTATAAGCTTCAACAAGGCCGAAGTTAACACACTTAACAAAGAAATATTTTTTCACAATAAATGAGGCAATCCCGGTGTGGTCTTTAAAGAGGCAATTGAATTATTACCATATATCATGTTTTATATTATATAATAAGATCAGTCTTATCAGTTGTCTCACAAGAGTTGAAATTTTATTGTGTTCTAATAAAAACCAAGGGGAGTTCTAAATTGCAAAATTATTAGAATAATTTTAATCATATAATCATCAAATAAAAAAGACTAAAATTAAATTACTCTAATGATTAGATTGTAATGCAAATACAGATAATCTTATCGTAAAGGGGAATACGAAAAATTAACCATCTGAATAACCATCGTTTCACCAAACAATTAAAAAAAACAAATAAAATACAATATAATATAACCACGAAGAGAGGTCGTGGTGCTTACATTACATACAAGTTATATATTATATTTACAAAGTAACTGTCTCGTGCTCCATGTGGACTGATAGAGTCATTGGACAGTACCTATTTAAACAGGATCTGAAGGTCCTTTATATGTACATTCTACAGATCATTCCTTTTGCCGACTTTCACCTTCCTCTTTTCTTTTACATTTCTGATAATCCTCACTATTCTATTATGAACAGCACGGGATTTCGATCACTTCGGACCAATCGATCTCTATTATCCGATCGTTCTCTTTTGCTTTGATTTTGGTGTTTAATTTGGAACAAACTTTTACTTAAAAAATACAAACTGAGAACAAACTGATTCTGTACAGTATTTCTAACCAGCGCTTTCGATTAAATCCTCTTCGAGTACTCGAGAAGTAGGTCAGTAGAAATTCTCAATAAATAGCTAAATCGTAAATAGAAACGAATTCTTATTATGTATAGTATATTGAAGATGGTCAAAACATAATAAGTTAAGTAAACTTTGATCTATGACTTTATAACCAACGTATCTGGGAATTTAAAACGTTTCGAGTAGTTTATCACTTCTGTCTACAGTTCCATAACAATCGTAATTTATTCACGTGTAAATAGCAAAAACAAGCAATTGCATCTCATTTTGGGAAGATTTTTTGTGCTGTTGTGCTGTTGTGTTTAAAGAAATTATAAAATGAAAGAATCTTTCTATCTTCAAGTAGAAAAGATAAGTGGCCAGACAAGTACAGTTATCTGTCTATTTCACACCATAATACTATTTTCCCCCCGCTTATTATCCAAATCTTTGATGTTTTTAGCGTATATAATGATCGTGATACGTTTACAATGTTTGTTATTTATCTGTATAATATCTGTATAATAATAAAATACAATAAACTGTCAAAATAAAGGTGGAGGAAAACGAAATAAATGTTTAAATAGATTATATTATTCGACATCGTTCTTAAGAATTGTTACTTGTTTGAAGAAGAACTTTCCCAAAAAAAACACACCAAAAAGTTAAAGAAAATCAAACAACTTTTTGGCATAATGAGTATAAATATAAGCTCAAAATGTTAAGCGTTAGTAGTTAAGAATAAGAATTAGAAGAATAAGTTTGTCGTTTAGACCATCAAACAGAAATAATTTGGAAAAGATGTTTAAACTATGCGAATTTTATCTGGTGTTTGGAGTCCTTTTCGTGGGATTTCTAAATTCTGGAGAAGCTACACACGTGAACCAAGCAGAGTGGGACAATTATAAGGTACATAATGTGGTCCTTTTAAAAACCGAAATTACCTCCTCATGAATCGATTATAACAATATACAGGCCACTTTCAACAAGAGCTACACCAACGGTCAAAGAACCGAACCTTATGCTCGCTACTATTACGCCCAAAATAAGAAGGCGATCGATGCTCACAACTCACTTTACGACCGCGGTCAACGCAGCTACCGCCTGAAGGTGAATCAGTTTACCGACATGCGTTCGAAACACTTCATGCAGCTCTTCCCACCCACACGACAGCCCACTCAGTCGAACGCGTCTCCTCTACCACCACCGTCCACTCAAACGCAACCGATCACATTTGATCCCCGCCTGGAATTGGGCCTGAACGTGACCGTTCAAGATCAAGGCACCGTTTGCAATTCCGGTTGGGCATATGCGACGGCGAAATCTGTGGAGGTGCTGCAAGCTTTCCAAATGGGTAATCTTAGGCCGGCGACGCGCTCCGCCCAGAATCTCATAGACTGTGCGGGTTCGGTCAGCGCCTGCCGCAATCAGGTGCCCCAGGTCGCTTTCGACTATTTAGCGGTGCACAATATGGATCTGCTGCTGGAGAGCGACTACCGAAATGACAAATTCTCGGAAAAACCTAACATGTGCGTTCCATCGGGTGATCTGGTCACCAATTTGCGCGCTTACGCCAGCATTCCCGATGGCCAGGATAATACTTTGCGTACCTATTTGGCCAACAGTTATCCAGCCGTAATTGAATTTAATCCGAACTCGTTCGAGTTTATGCATTACGCCGATGGCATTTTTACGCCGGTGCACAGCAAAAAGCAGAAACAGGGTTCACATTATATGACTGTCATCGGCTATGGAACCGATGTCGCCACCAAACTGGATTACTGGTTGGTACTGAATTCGTGGGGGCAAACATGGGGAGAGGACGGATACATACGCATAGCACGTAATTCGAACTCACCGCTGGCCAAATCGACGCTAATTCCCACCGAGATTTGATAGATAGGGCGGGCGGGGGAGAACAGGAAACTAACCAAAAGATCATGTAGAAACTGAATTAAATTTTCTGAAAATTTTAAGACTTTTAGTACATAATTTCCGACAGTAAAATGGTAGATTTTTAATGAACTGTAAAACTATTTCTAAAATTAATTAAGAGAAGTGGTTTAAAGAGGTATTTTTTTGCCAATGTTTCGTAAAGTTGTTAATTTCTTGTAATACTAAAAACCCATAAAATATCTTCTTTTGAATTTTAAAGTCTAAATCAAAAAATTTATAGACTTTTTAACGCAAATAAAAAAAATTTCTTCACAAGTAGTTCATTAGCTTCTATTTGGACGAGATAATGAAGCAAAGCATCCTAACGATTTGGAGTCGCTAAGAGGCCAATCGATAAACTCGATCACACTTTCAGGCAAAAATAAATTATTAACTTATGTAATTTGAATATATTAAAAGCATTAACGATAACGCTCTTAAATTCCGTACTAATGCAACAACAACAAAAAACATCTCACCGACGTTGATGGTGATAATCATGAGCATCAGAATGAAAACTTCAAAAAACTAAAAACAACATTTTAACATCACCATAAAAAAGAGTAACAAAATAAATTCATGCAAATCTTTTTGATTTTTCTTTTTTTTCTCCTTCTTTCTTCTTGAATTTGATTTTTTAACAACATGTTTTTCGTTTGTTTTGAATAAATTTTGTGGTCTTGGAGTTTTTAAGAAAGAAAAGAAACTTATAAAAAACTTTACTGTAGCAAAAATCAGTTTAGTTTTGAATGGAACAGCGTGATGATCGGTTAAGTTAACACAGAAACTATTACATCTTAATTTTCTTCTTTTATTTTGAAATCAAGTTCTCATAGTTTTAAATTAATTAAAGAAAAAATAAGAAATACGACGAAAAGGTGATTTAAAAGAGTCTTAAATGTGACATACGAGTAAAACGTGCTAATTATATATTAAACACTAAATTATTAATATTTAAATCCAGTTTAATACACAGTTATTAAAATGAACACAGCTTAAAATGAACATTGAATTAATACAACTTAAATAAGAAAACAAAAGTTAACTAAGTTTATATCATTAAAATCTTCATTACTAAGATGCGAAAATAAATTTTTAATCAACTAAATTTGATAAATTATGATGAGTCCTTATAATCAACAAGAATCCGAAATTTGTCAATAAAACGAGCACGATTCAATTATTTATATTTATATAATATTTATTTTATTCCCTTCCAAAGTAAACTCCTTCGCAAGCAACGCACATATTCCAACGCTTCTTCCAACCTTCAAAATACTTTTCATAAGTCAATTTTGGAATCGCCTTCAGCTACTTTAGCGAATTTTCCTTTATCGCCTCAAACCATTCAAAACGCTTTGAAAAAAGTGGTAACTTGAGTCTTGGGAGCAGGAAAAAGCGACACGGGGCCATGTCAAGGGAATACGGAGCTTTCGTTGTTTTTGGTCAAATACTCGCGTAGAAGACGAGAAATGTGAGCACGTGCATTGTCGTGGTCAAGAAACCACGAGTTGACTCCATAATTCCGGCCTCTTGTGACAGATTGTGCTTAACAGTGACATGTAATCAATTGACAGGTGCACTAACTTAGAAAAAAAATTGGTGTGATAATATCTCAAGTGCGGTTCAAGTTCATAGGGTGTAATATTCAAACATGAATATTCGACTTTTATAACTTTGATTAAGAAGCATCTGTCTGTCTGCATCTCATCCTACACACACACATATGTACATACATATGTATATGTGTAAAATTCAAAATAAGAAAAAGTTCTATATTCAAATTTAGTTGATTATAAATTTTATATACATACATAATTAACAAAACATTTACATATCCATACAGACATAATCCCTGCAAACATTTTCGATCGCGGAAGGCTCTTCGGCGAATCGCCAGGAAGATCGAAAGCAATCGCCGACGAGGTAATTTTTGAATCTTCCGCGATACATTTATTGTATGAACTTGAATCCTCACGGAAGATTCCCCAAGAAGAATCTTCTACGACTCTTCCAGAAGAATCTTCTACGACTCTTCCAGAAGAATCTTCTACGACTCTTCCAGAAGAATCTTCTACGACTCTTCCAGAAGAATCTTCTACGACTCTTCTAGAAGAATCTTCTACGACTCTTCCAGAAGACTCATCTACGACTCTTCCAGAAGAATCTTCTACGACTCTTCCAGAAGACTCTTCTACGACTCTTCCAGAAGACTCATCTACGACTCTTCCAGAAGACTCATCTACGACTCTTCCAGAAGAATCTTCTACGGCTATTTTTTCCCCTACACTTGAATAAAAAAGTTATATTTCATATCGAAAACTTTTATTAACAAACTAAGGTTTAATTTAGAGAGTTTTTTTAAACAATGTTAGAAAACAACAAAAACGAATAACAATTTTTTTAAATGAATATTTAAGTAATGAAAATTCAAGGAAGCAGTAGAACAGAAATAATGAAAATGTATGTATTTAAAGAGTAATTAAATAATTAGTTAATTATATAATTTTTTTTACAGAATATTAAAGTAATGAAAACTTAAAGAAATAGTAAAGTAAAATAATCAAAATAAGAAAACAGTAACAAAATTAGTTAATTTTTATGCGCTTCGAGCAACGGTCTTTAGCATGTACAAAGTGTTGCTGAAGAACGTGATTGACTTGCTTCTCCTCACAGTTATTGAATTTTTTGTGACATGCATCTATAAAAAAAATTAAATTAACGAACATTTATACAGTTTTGTGATGGGCTTAATTTAATACCTTTATTTAGCTTAATGAAGAAAAAATCAGCAATACTACTTTTCTCTTTGGTACCCCTCCAAGAATACTGCATTGCCAATTCGTCGTTTAGAACTTTTTTGCCAATTGATCGAATAAATTGAGAAACGCCTTCCCCTCCGATTTTTGATAAAATAATTTTCTATAAGAAATGGAACAGTTACAACAGCAGCTATTATTTTATAATAAAATACACATACAAAACTGGCTCTTGCTTCCTCGTTACTTTGCAGTTCGTTATCGAAATTTCTTAGTTCTTCTGCTGAACTCAGAGGAAGGTTTTTTATCACAGAAGGGTCTACGTCTTCTATGGAGTGTAATCCCCCCCCTTTATTACACGAACCTCATTGCGTAAGGTAAAAAAATTGCAAGAGCTTTTGTTTAGCACATAAACAACCTGAACAAAACTCGCAAGAGCCTACAAAAATAATTCAATTTGTGAATTCACTTTTTTTTCCGTTGAGGACGATTTCACTTTGACTATCACGGAAAGAGATGGTGGAGGACTGCTCCAAAAAAAAAAGATTTATACGGAAAAACAACTTGGAAATCACGACTTACCTATGCAAAAGTTTAGCTCCCAATATCTTTTGAAATTCACTATATATAACTATTTTATATATATACTTTAATATTTTCAATATTTTTAATAACGATTAATATTTTCTTGATAATTGAAATTTTCAATTTTTTTGCCTTCGTTGAAAACTGAATTAAAAATATTTGACGTTTTTTAGACAGGAAAATGAATGATTCAAAAAACATTCGGAAGAGTTTTTATCATATGTACGATTATTTTTATAAGCATCTTCTAGAAGAGTCGCGGAAGAGTCGCGCAATAATCGTAAAGGCGATCGCTCTTCTAAACATCTTCTGGAAGAGTCGCGTAATAATCGTAAAGGCGATCGCTCTTCTAAACATCTTCTGGAAGAGTCGCGGAAGAGTCGCGTAATAATCGTAAAGGCGATCGCTCTTCTAAACATCTTCTGGAAGAGTCGCGGAAGAGTCGCGTAATAATCGTAAAGGCGATCGCTCTTCTAAACATCTTCTGGAAGAGTCGCGGAAGAGTCGCGTAATAATCGTAAAGGCGATCGCTCTTCTAAACATCTTCTGGAAGAGTCGCGGAAGAGTCGCGTAATAATCGTAAAGGCGATCGCTCTTCTAAACATCTTCTGGAAGAGTCGCGGAAGAGTCGCGTAATAATCGTAAAGGCGATCGCTCTTCTAAACATCTTCTGGAAGAGTCGCGGAAGAGTCGCGTAATACGCGTAAAGGCGATCGCTCTTCTAAACATCTTCTGGAAGAGTCGCGGAAGAGTCGCGTAATAATCGTAAAGGCGATCGCTCTTCTAAACATCTTCTGGAAGAGTCGCGGAAGAGTCGCGTAATAATCGTAAAGGCGATCGCTCTTCTAAACATCTTCTGGAAGAGTCGCGTAATACGCGTAAAGGCGATCGCTCTTCTAAACATCTTCTGGAAGAGTCGCGGAAGAGTCGCGTAATACGCGTAAAGGCGATCGCTCTTCTAAACATCTTCTGGAAGAGTCGCGGAAGACTCGCGCATTCATCGCGCTCGTCCAACAATCGTCCAAATGTTTGCAGGGATATATTTTGTAAATATTCATTTAAATCATCTCCATCTTATTTTTTAAGCAATGTGATTCATACATATGTTTAAATTTACATACACACATATGTAAATATCAGTTTTAATTAAATGACCACAAAAATCACTATAGTATATACAATATATGATAATTTTTAAAATAAACAAAACAAAAAACAACTATAAAAACCTTAATTAAGAAAGTGAAGATGGTGGTGGTTAAAAAAACACGCTTAAAAGTAGTCATAAAATTATGATTGCCTAATAATTGGCCCCCTACATATTTAAGACGCATATTAAATTAAACTACATTATTAAAATTCAGCATATAAGTTCATTATAGGAATATACATACATATATTATAACATATATGTACATTATAAAAATTGTTGAAATTCTTTGAAACGATTAAACCTTAACACAGTTTATTAATTTCGGTTCATTAAAATGTTGTTAATTTCAAAATGTTGTTTTGAACAAAATCTAATAAATCTAAGCAAAAATCTAACATGAAAATCAGATATAATAATGATGAAATATTTCATATTTTGTGTTGTATATTCATGTTGGGTATCTGCACATATATTCAGGATAAATTGCATTGTAACATGGTTGCTACCCAACAAAATTCAAAATTGAGACCTCATGCAGCAAATTTCCCCTCGCAGTAATTGCTGCATGCGTTTTAACTGCACATATGTTTCTTCGGCTTTGCAAGGGAATTTTTTAAATTTTAAATTTCGTATTTCTGTTTAACATTTTAGCTAAAATGTGTAAAATTTCATCAGCCGTTCATTTGCTGCTCCTTATCGCAGCAACATTACTATGTCGTAGTTCTCTGGCTTTGGATTCATTTCCAAAACTCACAAATGTTAAGAATTTCGACGATTACTTGGAACAAACGGGTAAAACGTATCCCAATGCCAAAGAACGGGAATTTCGTGAAGCCCTATTTTTGGCCAAAAAAACCATCATGGATTTAGTCAATCAACAAGCTGCCGCTGGTTTGAGTACATTTAAACTGGCTCTCAATCCGTTGGCCGATGTGACGCACATTGAAGTGGCAAGAATGACCGGTTCGAAGATAAGCTTTACGGGAGAGTAAGTTAAACATTTAAAATAAAATAATTACGAATTTGTTGTACTTATATACATGTATGTATATATTAAATATTTTATTTCATCTGTCCTTTTTTATATTTTTTCTCAGGGATATCATCTCACGTCACACCAACTACGTAACGACAGAACTGAATCCCAACACGTTGCCGGAGTCATTCGATTGGCGTCAAAAGGGCGGCGTCTCTCCAGTCCGCTTTCAGGGCTTCGAGTGTGGGTCATGTTGGTCTTTCGCCACCATTGGCTCCCTCGAAGGTCATATGTTTCGACGCACGGGACAGTTGGTGCCCCTCTCCGAGCAGGATTTGGTCGACTGCGCCGAGCGGTACGGAAGTATGGGCTGTGATGGAGGCTTTCAGGAGTATGCTTTCGAATACATACGAGATAATGGCGTCTCACTGGCCCATAAATATCCCTACAAACAAATGGAGAATCCGCAATGCATCCACAATCAGACAGGTGCCGGAATTCATATTCGTGATTATGCGCGCATTAAGCCTGGCGATGAGGACAAAATGAAAGAGGTTATTGCCACCTTGGGTCCGCTGGCCTGCTCCATGAATGCGAATACCATATCATTTGCTCAATACGAAGAAGGTATCTATGATGATGATGAATGTAATAAGGAAGAAGTCAATCACTCGGTGGTTGTGGTCGGTTATGGTACTGAGAATGGAAAAGATTATTGGATCATTAAAAATTCATACTCGGAGAATTGGGGTGATAACGGTTTCATTAAGTTGGCGCGTAATAGAAATAGTTTTTGCGGCATCGCCAACGAGTGCAGCTATCCACTGCTTTAGGTCGATATGCCGATTTGGTAGCAGGTTGAGTCCAACATTTTTATTGTCAAATAAATAAATAAATTTTAAAAAATAATTCAAAATAAAATTTACAAACTTTATTTATGGGCCATAATTCATAATTATGAATGTTTTTTATTCATTTATTTATATGTGTATTATTAGTATTTATAGGATTGTGAACTGTTGTATTATTATGTTAAGTAAAATGTTTTATTAACCTGTATACTTATATCAATATTAAAATACAAAGTAATCTCTTACCTCTCTTTAGACATATACATACACCACAAAGACAGGTGCAGGATTTTAAAAGAAAATTAATTCTCAAAATCTTTTTCGCTTAATAGTTTTTCGATAACATATTGTCTTACATAAATGAAAGATAATTTGAATACCTTTCCAAACATGACCACAACATGTAGGTAACTCTTATAGTTTCGGAGATATAAGTCCGACATTTTCCAACTTTAAAGGACTTTCACCTTCGAAACCAGATGAAAGCTGGCAAAATGATGAAAAAAAAATTGGAGCTGCGTCAGCGTCCTCGACATATGCCATTAATCTTTGGAACAGATTACTGTCTTCCCGAAAAGGCCCATCGAATTGTTATTTTTGTTGTTGTTGTTGTTTGTGATGGAGACACCAAAAACAACAAAAACATCCGTCGCTCTCCCCTACTTTCAAAGTTATAGCTCTTTGAAATTAGTATCGCTATATCTTCTAAACTATAGAAGATATCCGGTATGGATTAATACCGTTAGAAACGTAAGTTAAATACCTTTCATTTATGTAAAGTAAGATTTTACAAACAAATGCATATTTTTGGAGAAAACGCGATTTTAATATTTGTACTATTTCCGGCCCATTAATAAAGTAAAACAAGTCATTAACCCACATAATTGTTCGGAAAATAACGAAGTAGAGGTCAGTAGGTTTATTTTAGGGCGTGTATGCGTCCTCCGGCCTTCGGCCTACGGCCGCGCTTTTTGATTATAACCCTCAGTATGTCAAACACCGGCTAAGCAACAGAATAGTGTTTTTCATAACAATATTTCATTTTCTTAGCTTTCTCCTAAAATGCTGATGTCTCCAAAAATATGGATTTCTCGGTAAAATTTTACTTTACATAAATGAAAGGTATTTAACTTACGTTTCTAACGGTATATATCTATACCGGATATCTTCTATAGTTTAGAAGATATAGGGATACTAATTTCAAATTTCAAAGGGTTATAACTTTGAAAGTAGGGGAGAGCGACAGATGTTTATGTTGTTTTTGGTGTCTCCTTCACAAACAACAACAACAACAAAAACAACAATTCGCTGGGCCTTTTCGGGAAGACAGTAATTTAAGCCAAAATAGGCATGTGCGTGTTAATGTTTAAAAACCTTTTGGTGGTTGTATCGCAACAATCTGGCATTTATATGCTGATCTAAATTGTGTTTTATTATTGTGGAAATTATTTGTAAATTAATTGCTTGTATAATTTCACACAGAACTGTAATTAAAATTGTGTAATAGCATCGAAAATATATTCAAAGAGTATTGCAGCAACACGTGCAGCCACCATCTTTTTTTAGAATAAAATCACTTTTCACAAAATCATGTAAAAATACCAACAACAAACTTTTTTCGCGTGTAGTGCATTTCATTCGGCATCTGTTATCCTCTGTCAACACAACGAAAAGTTACGGAAAGCACGATACAAAACGTGATGTAAGGGTATACGTTAAATTCCTAGTCGCATCGATTGCATTGCGCACGAATATATATAAATCACGATGTTATTATCTTCGAGCTCATCAATGCTGTCCTTAGTTTGAGGCATCATTAAGCACCTCAAACTACATGAACGCAATCTAACGCAAGTGACACAGGTAAGTTGTACAATGCTTTAGCCAAAAAGTAATCCATTTCTAAATGCCTTCCCCACATGGGGGCTCTTTTATCCACAGCTAGCGCAGTGGCATCCTGTTGCAGCAAATTCGCGCTGTCAATCGCTTTACTTTAAGGGCGGTCTCAACGAGAAAGTTGTGCTCTGTACGGACGATCGGACGTACGATGTGAAGGCAGCTGAAATATCCAACAACTGACTATTGGTGCCAGAACTCTAACTTGCAGCCGCCACCAGCACATCTCCCCTGAAAAGCCCACCTGACCGTAAGCACAATAGCTCCTGGGAAAAAAGCCAGGGAAAAAGCTGGGAAAAATTCCAGACTATGATGAAGATGATGCTAGAGCAGCGAAAAGTACTGGGCGTCTTTCACGAATGCCTAGAGTGACGTCACGTGTGTGTACTGGAATACGCATTATAAATCTGATGGCCGGTCTAATAAGAGCACTCCTGGCGGCTGGATGAGGTTGATCGTGTTTTTTGCCGATGGGTTTTGAAATGGAATGAACAACATACGGAAATCTAATAAAGCTAGGCTAAACGAGCAATGCGAATTTCAGTCGCTTCGCTTTTTGCTGACAATCCATCAACGTCACTTCATCATACATATGCGATGACAACTTTGACCACAGGGCAAAACTATGGGTTTGCAACTTTTGTTTCCAAAGAAATCCAGTAAGTATAATTCATACACTTAAATCGTATATCTTAATACATACAGAAATAAAGCACTACTTTTTGGTTTGCCGCTTTAATTAGATTTCTCCACAATATGCTGCTATATCTGAACAACACCAGCCCGTAGAACTCATTTCACGTTTCAGTACCATTGAATAAAATATCGCGCATTGATTGGTCTAATAACTTTTATTAAGATGATTCAGGTGCATGAGCTTGGCCCCGAAGGATTCTCCAAGAGTTAAGTATTTCGAAAAGCTAAACAGGTACAAGACATGCTATGCATAGGACGTGCAACGGCTTCTGGATTGCCTCCTGCATTTCAGTCTGGCCACCCGGTTAACAGCAGCGTATGGCTAGCGCGAACGAATCTGTGCCACTAGCTTACCGCTTTTTGCAACCCATAAATAAGTGTGACCTTGCGCAAAGTGATCTGTTAAGTGAGCTTCAAAGGGATCCCTAGCCAGTTCAACAAACCTAGCAGCATTAGCTATTGCTGTAGGTTTATTGGAATGTACTTATCCAAATACAAGATCCTTTGATTCGTCGGCGGCGAAGAATGGTGGATTAACGTTTACGCGGGAATTTAAATATTTTCCAATATTTCGGTGTGCTGCACTACGTTATAGTACAAAATACAGTTGGTTTCTCAAAGAACGTATTTCTTGAAATTATAAATCTGCATCAATTAAAACAGTAACAACCGCCCAAAAGAAAATTATACATTGTCGTCTACAAGAACTTTCATCAACCGATGTCCATCAACCGCAGCGGATGTCTCGTCTTCGGGATATTCCATTAAAATATGAAAAGGTAAGTACATACATACATATGTACTTATGTATACACTCTGTAAAACATTAGTGTAAAAAAATTAACATTTTTCAATCTGGCCTAACTGTTTCCACTTGAAATATTACGCAATGCGAGAAATATTACGCAAAATACTTCTCAATTTTAAATTTTGAAAATATAACAATGAAAAATTCATCAGTGCTGCTGTTTCTTGCTCTTTTCTTCTTGTGTATTCAAGTCAATAGGAAGAAATTAAATTGGTGAATAATTATACTCGTACTAGCTTTGCCCCGTTCCGCCTCACAAAATAAATTGAATCACTATAATAATTTATGTTCACTTTGTATGGGCGAAATCAATTTTGTAAGTTTCTTCCTAATTATGTATATTAGGTTCCTATGGTTCTGAAAAAATTAATGTCGAACTAGGAAAAAAAATTACGGTAATAGAAGTACATTTTCTGAGTACACGCAACAACGATTTTCATTCCGATATCTTCACTGGATCTCCTGTGATCGTGATTTCCACAGACAGACTGACTGATGCTTTAAACACAATTGGAGCAACAGGATACAGCAACATTTCCAGGCAACAAGAAATTCCATGGCGTTAATTATAATGGCTGGGCAACTGTTGCTCAGCAACAAAAATTGCATATGTCAAATTCTTAATGGTGGTGTAACACTAGGCCACTTGAGGCCGACTTAGAAAACATTCAACTGTTTCTTACATTTTCTCCAACAACCTTTTTTAGAGGATTTTCCATTCCTTTTAGCAATTGATAAATATTTTGAGTAATTTTTTTTAAATAGGAATGCCGTATATTTTCTATTTCAGAAATAAATTGCTTGTAATAATAATAATAAAAATTTTGTTAAATATTAACTTAAATAAATTGGCATTAAGATGCCTAGTGTGACACCCCCAAAAATGCAAATTGTCAAATTTTACGACAGAATGTAAACAAACACACCGAAGAAGAACAAGGATGATTCTGTTGCTGTCAAAATTAGAAATTAGCCCGGAGACAAGATACAAAATGGAATGCAAACCACGGCAACAAACTGGAAAGCAAACTTTTTTCTCGATCTCCATAAGAGCCCATGTAAATTTGACAGCTAAAAATGTATCTTGTATCCTGTTGCTCCAATTGTGTTTAATGCTTGACGGACACGGCTAAATCGACTGAGGAGTTGACGCTGATCAGGAATATATACATACATATACTTTTCTATATCTATACTTTCTATTTCTATGCGTTATACATTTCGAGACAAAGTATATATTTAACCTTTAGGTGTAGGGTGTTAAGTATTTGGTTTCTGAATAATATGAATTATATTACAGCCTCAGGTTAATCTCAGTGCCTTAATTTTCGTTATGCTTGTTTTGCTCTTTCTAAATTCAATCATCAAGTGTTTCGCACGCCTGTGTTTTAATTTTTTTTTTTATTACGTTTTCTAGTAAAATCTATGTATTGGGTCTGGGAAAAGTTCGTGGCATTTTTCCGATAGGTGGGGTCAATTACAAATAACTCTGGCAATACTGTTCGCAGGAATACCACTGGACACTTATTAAAAAGGTGACACTTCGACCGTAACTGTCAGTGTGTAAGCAACGAAATTGGTGCAATAGTTAAACCCTCTACACACGACTGGCTACCAAACGAAGCTTCATATATGGGTTCCCATGAGTTAAGCGAGAAAAATATGATAGACGGAATGACATCTGCGATGCGCTGCTGAAACGCAATGAAATCGAGCCTCTTTGAAACGTGTCATAACAGGTGAACAGAACAGAAATCACAAAAGTTCGCCAAGCCAGGATTGATGCTGAAAAATGTGATGCTGTGTGTATGGTGGGACTGGAATGGTATCGTCCACCATAAGCTACTTCCAGTTGGTCGAACAATTGATTCTAAACTCTATTGTTAAGAACTAGAGAGATTACGCCAGGCAATTGAAAGAAAACGGGCGGAATTGACTAATAAGAAAGGTGTTGTCTTCCACCATGACAACGCTCGACGACACACTTCTTTGATGACCCGCCGAAAATTGCGAGAGTTTAATTGGGAAGTTTTGATGCATCCACTATATACGAGGTCTCTTCAAAAGTATCAGGAATTTTGAATTTCATTTGCGCGGCTGCATCGATTCGAGCACATATTTTCGCTTTTAGGTTGACTGCACTGTCATTCATATCTGTGTAGCATTTCATGTTTTCTTTGGTTAGTTTCGTCGTCTCGTAGTCCAGACATAGAAGTATATTCTTTGATTGTATTTATGTCTATCTTTGTGCTAAATTCTTGAGCATCCGTTTAACAAAGGTTACTATCATACACATGTTAAAATTAGGAATTTTAATCTTTATATAATAGAAAATTTCTAAATGTTTTTATCAGAATTTGAAAATAACTGTTATGCTAATGACCTTCAGAAAAAAAGTCAACTTTTATTTTCAAGTTAAGTGCCTTACTTTATTATTTAAAAAACGGTGATTAGAGTGATAATTGTTTTGAATACTTTGATTATAAACTTATTTATAATTTAAATAATTATAGAGAGAAATTTAAATTTTAGCTTAACCAAAATATATCAAATAAATAAATAAATCAAAAAAATTTTTTCTGAAATAAAAAATATACTTATACATAACATCAGTATAAAATTTAATTAATTTTTGGTTATTACTGATTTCATTTTACTACAGTACTATGCAGAATAAGTAACACTCTTTATGTTCCGAGAAGAAAGGAAGCGGAAGTGAAAATGGAAGACGAGGAAAAGGGAAGTGAAATGAAGTATATGTACACTTACAATATAATTCGTTTTGAACTTGCGGCTTGCGTATATAAGGTAAGTCAATATAGTGTGAAAACTTTAACATTTATCAGTTATGTAGTTATAGTTATTGTGATTGGGTAGTAATATATGATTGACATGAATGAATCCGGTGTATATTAAATTATTTGCTTCAATTTCATTTGATTTGATTAATAAATTTAAAATTCAATAAATTTCACATTGCAAGTGTGCTCTATATCATCAAAGAATTCGGTAAAATACTCCTATAAGTAAATCGCCAGTGCTGCAAGCGGTACTGATATATAGGTATATGATAGACAGTCACTCGGAAGAGAATCTGCAATGTATATTGTACTAAAATATTCGCTTAAGAGCTTCAACTCTACATCCATATGGATGTATCACAAAGTAGAGGCCATTACCGTTCATAGACGTCCACAGAGGACAAATCCTGTGACCTCGTTGAGGTGAAAAATCTGTTTTTCGGGGGTTCTGGAGTTCCATATAACGATAGTAAATTTATTCTTCCATATTTTACACAGTATTTGTTGATTATTCCTCATATTTATTTGGTATAGTCACTGTGCTAATTTTTGTTGCAAATGCATAGTTGTTAGCCTATTGACAAAAAAAATTACGATTAATAATAACTCCAGAATGGTCGTATTTATATTTTTTCATTTGGTCTCTAATATTTTTACAAATGAAGTATTGTTATACATCCTTGATGCACTTGGGGGGGTCAAACATTTCTTTTTACAAAGCCTAATTGAGAGTTCGCCCTTGGAGTTAAAAAAGATGCCAAGGTCCTTAACCTCACTAACTCTTAGGAAACTTTTCAAATCGCCCAAAATACAAGATGTTTGGTTGGAATTTAAACTGTTCATAATATAGGTAATGTTAAGAATATGATCGTTATATAAATTTAAATTACTAACAGGTGGTATATAGCTTAAAATTATAATTATTTTGGTAAAATAAGTTTGAATTGAGGCATTTAGTGGGATTGCAACACAAATTTGCTCAATATTGTTAGCATTGTATGGAAGTTGAATTTCTCTGCTAGCAAGATTCGATGACACAGTAATCAATACACCACCGCCTCTCGTTGCACCTTGTTTTAGTACTCGATCTTTGCGATATACTACGTAGCTGGGATCGAATAACTCACTCGATAAAAAGTAGGACGTTAGTCATGTTTCAACTAAGGATACAATGTCGTATTCATGCAATGCGGAACCTTGATAAAATTGGTTTGTTTTAGAACGAAGACCGCCGACGTTGTGCTAATATAAGAGGTAAGTGCGGGATTCATGAGGGTCCCGGTTTGCGGATCGATTTCCTCCATATCTCGAAACTTCAACACTGGGAAAATGGCGGATTCCTCAACCGCCATAGTTGACGGTACGGGTTCTGGTGTTGCTTCCGGTGATCCATGCCTGTGAACGTCTTCGCAGAGGTCGTCGTAGTAGCTTGCTGAGATGGGGTCGAAACACACAGGTTGCTTAGGACTGGTGACGGTCTCTATCGACTCCAGCTCCGGAGTTTTTGCACGCTTGTTCGGGGTTATCAGTTCCTCGTCGAACGTCAGTGTTGGAAACTTGCGTTTCCCACCCCCCTGGGTCGCTGTTAGCCTCCGTATGGCCTTCGCTATCTCCTTCCTTCCACCTCTACATAGTTGGGAGAACCAGTTTGGTCGGTGCACTTGCTCGCCTCCGAAATCCAAGAAGGGCTCGGCCAGAATTTTTTCGGCATATTTAAGCAGAAATATGCCGCAGTCAGAATCTTTTTTAACCAATTTGACGCAGGTAATCAAAGCAGGATTTATTTTTAATTTATTAGCGGTATAACTTATTATTACATTCACGTCAGTATTCACTAGATCACACCAGATCCCACTAGGTGTGTTTTACTTGCATTTGCCTTATCTTGCTTCACATGAAAATTCTTCGTGGGTTTTCTCACCGTGACCCAATCATTCGCGCTCTCATGGGGCAGTAATTAAGAAGAATCTTATATAGTATCATTTATAATAGGGGGATTCATGATAACGCATAAAAGTCTCCTAAATAGCGGGAGCTGCGTAAAATTATACCCGCGTAATTTAAATGTCAAATTTTGCATGGAAATTTTGTTACACAACCGCTGAAAGTTTCCGCAACAATTAATTTAAGAGTTTTTGTTTTTTCGCTACTTTTCGGCATCTTTATTAATTTCTTGTCAAAACAGCTAATCAATACGATACAGTGCGTATCGAATACTTTCTTGAGCTATTTTCTCTATCAGGGATTGGTCAAAAAAACGTTCAAAAATTTCGTGGGGCTCTAAGTTTTGTAATTGATTCTTCAAATCTGTTTTTTCGTATAGATTGCATTTGTATTTCTCCAACGTGGCTTGTATACCTGAAAGTTCGACGAACGAGATTTTTTTCTCAGGAGGTGGCTGTTCTTCTGAAGTTACTTTGTCGTCGTTTTTTGTAGCGAACTGCAATTCAAGTTCACCTGAAATCTCACTTGGTGCTAATATATCGTCATTTATGTCTTCACAATCTGTTAGGTCATCGAGTCTGGGAAGTAGCTGGATAATATCAATCGGCTCACTCTCAGATAAATCATCAGTGTTAAGAATCGAAATTGGAAATCCGTCTCGACCAGCGCTCGAAATTCAACACTTAATTTGATTTACGAATATGGCGAATGTTTATTTCGCAGTTTGCCCGACTGGCCGGCACAATTCACGATTTCCAATTCAACCACTTTTCTCTACTCGACTTTTAATAGCTCGACCAGAGTTGCAAGCTGCGGCTCGTTTACAATACTTTTCTTGCTACCAAATTTGCGGGGTTTACAAACATATAAAAATCAGAAAGATCTTCCTCTAGGTACCTTTCGATTTATTCCAAAGCAAGAAATCGTCGCGAAGTCATTATTCTGATATTACCTAATGAATTTGAATTGAATTGAATTTTAAAAATTGAAGGCACTAAAAGTTCTTAGTCTCAAAAGATTGATTCAAGATACTTTATTGAAGTCAAATTTTAAGTTTCAGTTTCTTTGTTATTGGTTTGTGCATATTTGCTTGCACTGTATGTATGTAATTATATATTATTAAAAAATATTGTACGAATGCAATAGGCCTACAGGGGATTTTTTTTTTTTGGGGCAGGGTCGGCAAAAATGCATTTACGCACTCCACGGTTGTGTTTTGTCTGTACCGTGGTAGTGTGGGACTCCCGTGAGGACTACCCACTAAACTCCATTCCTGTATTATGCCTGTTACCGGCAGGCAGCACCTTAAAAGCTTGGAGCATTAATAGATGACCGCTCTATCCTACCCTATGCCGCTTCGTTCCCGCCTAGAACTCCTACTTGTGCTCTTGTTAAACACCCGAAAAGCCTGCAACCCTCCGATGAGGACCCTGGTGCTTATAAACTTTAACTCGGTCTTTCTAAGTATTTTTTCCTCCAGGAGGAACTTAGCAGACTCTTGGCACCAAACTCCCCGAGAACTCAACGTGACTGACGAAATTTTGAAATCGCGTATCTGTCTAGTGCTCATTATCGGGTCTCTAAGGTTCTCATAGTATGCTACTTTCCGCAAATGCGCCTCCCTCAAGTTCACAGAGTCACCAACGACTTGGGCATCTAACTATACTGCTGAACCGTCCCTCGTGGCGAGGAGATCGGGCTTGCGGAGACCCACTTGAGTTGTTATTCGTGGCTCCGCTTCGACATTGTCGAATTTGGACTCGAGTGCTCTTTGCACATACTTGGCAATGGCATTATGCCGCTGCACTCGAGCCCCATGTGTGCGATGACATCTCTGCAACACATGGCCCAATGTTTCTTCCTCCCCGCACCCGGCTCTACAGCGTCGATCCATAACCCTGCCGCGTGACGTTCGTGACCTAGTAGGAAGCGCATTTATTCGGAGCTTGTTCGTCATGAGGAAGTCTCTACCTGTAAGCAGGCGGCTACCCTCAATCAACCATGAGTGTTGTCCGTCAACCTTAGATGACTCCCGTAAGGCTCTACCGTCCACCGATTCGTGAAGCAACCTAGTCCATCTTCCTTCCACCATTTTTCTGGTGGCGTAGTCAATACCCCTCTCGGTGAGCCGCCGCTTGGTCAGCTGCAGCTCCGTTTTTAGGTACGTACATGTGCTGTTTTGGGCTGCGTAGGTCTCCAATCTCGCCCTCTTGAGGACAGGCATCAGCCATCTCATGGAGGGGATTGAAAGACCTCCACTTCCCAGAGGCGCATGTACGTAGGCATTGACTACGTCTCCAGGTAGGTTCGTCCATCCCCGAACGGCCCTCCTAACAACGGCATCTATGCGTTTTAGCTTGCTCAGGGTGATAAAGCCCAGGGTAAGTACATGGTACAAACCGGGTAACACAATCACCCTAAGAGCAAAGAGCCGTTGTTGCGGTTTCAGGGGGGCCTTTGTGAGCTTCTTAAGTTTCTCGTTGAGCTCACTCTCTTCGTCGCCGCATGCACGACCTTCGGGGGTAAATTTGACTCCCAGGTATCTCCACTCGGTACGCTTTAAGGACGGCAACGTCCGGCCAGAGCAGCTGAAGGTCACTCCTCTATCCACAAACGACTTCTTCACGTGAGGGGCGTTCCTGATGGCAACAGTGAAAGACTTTCTATCATTAATGTTTAATCCGCAAGTTCCCAGATAGGAGGAGGCGCTCTCGAGCATCGCCTGCAGACCATCCTTAGTGGAGGCCAGCAGGACGATGTCGTCTGCAAACGCTAGTGCGCTGAAGCGCCTCTCTCCTATCCTCACTCCGACATCTTTCGGCAGCGCGTCAAGCAATCCATTCATAACTATATTGAACAGTACTGGTGACAGTGGGTCACCTTGCTTGACGCCGCATGTGGGGTGGATGGGGTCGGACATTTCACCATTTACCATCAGGCGCGTCGTACTCATTTCGTATAAGCTTGTTACATATTGCACTATCGTGTTGAGAATCGCCGAGTGCGTCACGGAATCGAACGCTTTCGCGACATCCAATGATGCAATATATACCGGCTTGAAGGTTTGTCTGTGGAATCTGAAGATGAGGTCCAGGTCAAAGATGTTTTCGGCGCAGCCATCCACCGGAACGAACGCTTTTTGGCGTGGGTCCAGCCTTAGTAACCGAGCCAGGCGGTCCGATAGCACCTTATTGAAGGTCCTCGTTATAACCGAGGCCACCGTTATTGGTCTAAAGTCTCCAGGTTCCAGGGCGCCGTTCTTCTTAGGTATTAGTGTAGTTCTTGCTTCTGTCAGACACCTAGGCATCTGACCGCAGAACATGAGAACGTTTAATATTAGCGTCTTGACAGGGTCAGGGATACCTTTCCACTGCCGCGCTGTCACGCCATCTGGGCCTGGAGCTTTGGTGGACCTCGGGAGAGCCTTCTTAATTTGTCCAGTGCCATCGGTTGCTATAGCTCGGTCATCACAGCCGGACTCCCGCTCGTTTCCGGCGAACTTTCGCCGCCGTCCAAAAGGAGAACATGCAGCGTGCATCCGTGTTGCTTGAAGCCTTCACACTCTCAAGCAATGCTTTGATGCATTTACACGGATTCTTTTTGTAACTATTTTGCACGTTTTTGTACTGCAGTCTCCTCTTCCGTCTATTGGACAGGACAGGCTCTGTCGACATCCTCGGCCTTCTGACCACTCCCTGGGAGAATAAATTCTCCCGGAGGTAGATCTCCAGCTGTTCTAAAATTCTCTCCTTTGACCAGTCCAGGATATGGAGAGCTATCTCGTTCAGTAGAGCCGCACCCGGACACGAGGTGTTAATCGGTCCTACTTGTTTGATGAAGTCCGCGATGTGGTTAGCCACCTGCGGATCTTCGATTATAGGTGCTTGTGCAGGGGCGACTTCATTAACAATACTTCCCATCGCCTCCTGCTCATACCGCTCTACCAACGCTTTGTAGCTCTCCTTCCTCCTCTGGCCTTTTATCGCTTTGACAGTCCGGCCCGCGAAGAGTTTATGTAATTCGATGTTAATGAATTTTACTTTGTCTTTCTTCAAGCGAGCCTCTTGCCGAGCAAGGAGAGAGATTGCCTCCTCTTACCAGGACACCTTACCAGTCTGAGCTGTCGCGAGTCTTTCATCTCGCCAGTCTCTATGAGCCCTCTGTTCGTGCCCCCCGCGTCCACTCGAAGTTGTGAACGTACGAATGCAACCCGGAGCCCGACACTCGTACAACGTGTCGGGTCTGTTCGCTACGGCTTCTCGGGTATCTTGCGGCACGGCCAAGTCGGGCTCTTGGCCTAGGTTAATGGTTGGGTTCGGGCGGGAACTATTTTGTAAACGTGTGCGGCCACGTATTTCGGTCAGGACAGGGCGGTCACCCCTATGCTCGGTGTCAGTTGTTCCGGCGAAGTCTGAGGACCCACCGGAGATTATATTGTAATATCCGAGGCTTCTTTCTTCTTCTGTACCAACTGACTTTCAAGACCGAGGGGGTTGGTAGCCCCCAGGGTCCAATAGCCTTCCATCATTAGCCAGCAAAACTGTTACCGGCGGGAACCACGAGGAGGTTGATGGATAGGCGCTTCTATGGTCACTAAGGAATCAGTTCGAGTAGTCTTAAGCACTCACATGGCCACCCCAGCGCTGGTGCTACATTCACCCCGCGCTCAGTATCAACTAGTAATAACTATGTGGGCGTAGCTCATGGTATCGTGCCCCCAACGAGAAAATTCTACATGCTGGGTTAAATACTACTCTCCCCTTTCCGTCAATGGCACCGGAGAAACTCCGAAATCAGTTTGAGTGGCTTTTTACACCGACATGTCCAGCTCCAAGCTCGTATCACCCTATTAATTCCTTTTTATAACTATTGGACGAGCACTGGTCACGTAAATAAGGCATCTTTACCGATGGGATACCTGAACATATCTTCATACATTTCATATTTTTTATTTATTCATATTCATAAAGAATTCATATAAAATAGTGCATATTTTTATTTTAATCCATTAATTTAATTAATTGATATAAAATTCATTAAATGTATTAAAGTGTATTTAAGCAAAAGAGATAATATGTGCACATGTTTTCGTAGGATGTAGACTTACTGTCTGCAGTGTCCCTTGTGTCAGGTATAGTTTATTCAATATTATTTAATGAAAACTGTATGTTGTTAAAATAATAAAAGCCATCATAACTACATACAAAAGTCTGAATAACTTTGAGCTATCTTCTCAAAAACAATTAGTGAGTCTCTAGTATAATTAAACAGCGTTACAAGTGTACCGACACGACTGGATTCGTTCGGGTTCCCGACAAGACTGACTCTGCTCGCGCGACATTTGTTTTCTTACGATGCAGACTGGCCGTATGCTTTTTCATTGCTGATTGATTTCCTTCAGATGATAAGTTGTATATACATGCAATATGTGTGTGAGCTGGGATCTGTAAAGCAGAAAGGAAGAATTTATTTTTATGTTTACATAATTTTATATTTAAAATTAATAAAACTTACTTTTGAAATTGAATACTCATCATGTACATAAATAATAATATCCACATTGAACTTGTGTTTTTACAATACATAATCAGTGTGTTATGTTTATACAATATTAATCAGCGTGAATCATCATCACGATATCATTATGAATATAATTTTTATCTAGTCACAATTTCAGACTGCTGCCACCAAGAATTAAATACGAAATAATTTTTCACTTTTTGGTTTGGAAATGTGGTTTTCCTTTCTATGCATATGTCAAAAACATGTGCTTTTTGTTTATATTTCTTGAAAGAATTTGGCACCTCTTCATTAGTTTGACACATTTGTTTGGCCATTATTTGGCATACATTTTCATATCGCCGATACCATGCCTCGAATGTCTGGCCCGCTTCTGCATCATATCTAATTGTTTGCATTGCATTTGCGAGTGTGTACATTCTTTGTCTGGCGATCTCTTTGACTCTTCTAACGAATTTGTTTGCAACTTTTCCATCAATTCACTAATCAATTCTTGTCGCTGCGCCATTTCGTTTTCATGGAGAGCTTGCTGCTCAGTCATTAGCTTGATTAATTCGTTCATAGTTCCAAAACCAGAAAACAAAATTGTTCCTCTAGTGTCGCGGTTGGGTTACTAGTAATCCTCGTCACCACTTCTGTTGGCACTTCGACCCTTAGAGTGCCACAGATTACTAAAAACGAAGTAATTAAAAAATTAATTAATCAAACGTGTATTTCTGGCAAGCCGAATTTACAATAGAACTCTCGTATAACAATAAATCGCGACTCATCCCCCAGGGTTGCCAGCCAAGCCTGCTGAGGGTTGCCAACACTCATAAGACATAAGTCTTTCGCTTCTTGTTCGAAAAATCGTACTTGGGCTTCTACCTTAAATATGAAGGAAACAAGTAGTCAGTTTTTAATACAGATGGCACAGCAATAATTTTGAATTATCTCTAGTAGTTTTAGAATCTATTGTTTCTGCTGGCATGTCTTCATAATCTGCGTAAAATGAGTTAGCTTATTTATGTTCTTATTTATTATTTTCTTGTATTAAAATTACACTCAGTCTTACCACACCTTAGGTTCGTGCATTAGAGGACTCAAACACGTTTCATTCCAGATATCTTCTGTTGCTTTAATTAGTCTTTTTAAATCAGCTTATTTATATTGTAAACAATTGGAAACAATAATTCCAATAATAAAAGAAACCGTGGTGAAACATGAAACAGCTGATTTATTCAACATACTGTCTGACAAAAAACAAGAACAAAAGTATGGTTGCTCATACGTATAGTGTACATGAATTCAAGAGATCATTAAAAACAGACGTCAAACCGATTGTGCTGGAATAATTTGTAATGGAATTATGTCATAATTGCTGTAGTTCTGGCCTTTGATTATTATTGTTGTGTTATGGAATTTGACAAGTTGAGTTCTGGCCTTTGATTATTATTGTTGTGTTATGGAATTCGACAAGTTGAGTTCCTTTGATCTTTTGTGCTTTCGCGTCAGCGACTATTTCACCTTCGAAATCATTTAGCAGTAGCACGCCAGGTTGCACCTCTTCTATTTGCGGGATGTGGTGGCTGTTACTGATGGTGCAGGTTGCGTTTAGACTATTGATTATTCTAGGTATACATGTATTATTTGTTATATTAATTTTTTTATTACAGGTTTTACAATAATTTTTCGAAAAGTTTCTCTTATAGTTAATGGTATTTTTATTAAGATGTATTGTGGAACGATTTTCCGTCATCCCATGTCAAATTTGGTTTGGAGACAAACAGGTTTCGGCGTTGTGCCATCTTTAGTGTCTTTTCGTTCTCTACTGTGCGCAGTACTGAATTGATTATGTTATTTTTTGCCCACTGTATTGCATACTTAATATTAATTAGTTCCTCTCTTAGTTCTCCTCTTTTATTAATCTTATCCTATTTTGTAGATTAAGCATGATTTCATTTTCGATATTACTATCTTTTCTTATGTTATTGGATAGTTTGTTTATGATTTGGGTTTCGTTATTAATTCTTTCATTAAAGATTTCATTTATTATTACTTGTTTGTTAGTGTTGATGTTAAGCTTATTTAGTTGATCGTTTATTATTTGAAGATCCTCGTAATCCGGAGAACCGGCTATGTATTTCCAGGCGGTGCCCAGAATATTGATTGATCTTTTAAGTCGAGGTTCTTTATTTGGTTTGAGGGTGTCAAGGATCTGGAGGGATTGGATGAGTTCATATTTAAGGGTAGGGTGTAGGATACTTGAGTACTAATTGAGTACTTTTTTTACGCCAGGATTCGCGACTTTTGGGGCACTAGTCCTTCCGCAACACTACTTGGGGGCTTGGTGAAAGGAATTCGTATCGCGGTTTTTATAGCGCTGTTGACTGTTCTTTCGTTGTGCTTCTTGAGGACTTGTTGAAAGAATTTTTTACCACTATTCCTTTCGTAACACTACTTAAAAGTTTTTTGAAAGGATTTCGTATACGCGACTATTAAATTTGTTCGGGCGCCAGTTAAGGTTTTTATTGTTGAAAAACCGAAAAAAAATTAATTTTTTATTTGGGCGGTTCGACCTTTATTTATTGAATCTAAGAACTAGACTAACTTAACAAAATTCGATAACTTAAAATGTAAACTTAAATCAATTTGATTTTTGTGGGTTGCTGAACCTTCGGCTACACTTGCTATTATTCCGCTGACGCTGCGTTTGCGTTGTTGGTGGAAATGGTCTGCGCGTGTCGCTGTTCTGCTGACGCTTCAATGTGGTCTATTGCTGGAAGTGCTGGGTCGTTGCACTTAAGACGATGACCCTGCTGTTGGTAGCTGGTTGCGTTAACATGTACCATGTTAACTAATATTATAAATATATTAAATATTAATAAATACAATTAAATTGTCCAAATCTTTGTAGAGTTCCCAATGAAATTAGTTGCCACGGCACATAAACCAGTGACAATTGTAGGGAAAATGATGGATTGCCTCGGCACTTAAACCGTAGACAATTGCTGTTGAAACTTAAACAGGCACTTGAACCATGAACAGTTGCTGGAGAAATGAATGAAACACTTTGGTTGGTTGCGTTAAAACTTATTCTGAATTAATTAACTGAAATGTAGGGTTTATATATACAATTTATTTTTTGCAGTCGCAGTTGGCTTCGTTCTCTGCTTCGCGCAAAATAATGCTGCGTTAACTGGAGGGTATTGCACCTGGGCGTTGAACTCAACGGCGACTGCAACTACCGTGCGATATATCGGGTGACAAGATCAGCGACCGCAATATACAAACTATGCAGAATGTCTGCACAGCATTTTTAGAATTTGTCGTGTGTTTGGGTTGGTTCAACGGTCGCTGATTTGTTGAACTGAACAATCTTAAATAAAAGAATGAAGATTAATTTATGTCGATTCATATACTACTATCCAATCATTATCACGATAACTACATAACTGATGACTGTTAAAGTTTTCACATTTTATATTGACTTAAAATTACCTTACTTTACCTTTACCTTACCTTAAAATCACTCAACTTAAGCAAGCCGCTAAAGAGCTCAAAACGAATTATCGTGTAAGTGATCGAAAAAGCGCAACAAATCACCATAAAAAGAGTGAATGCACATCCATCGTCTACTGTGTTTTAGTAATCTTTAATTAGGACCTTATTCCTTAACAACGAACGAAAAGTTTTTTAAATTATACGAACATATTAATAATTATAAATTTTGTTACATTGTTTATGAAATTTTATAATTTAATTTTAATATGAAAATGTTACAAAGAATTATTAAGTACAGGAAATATTACTTTATTTAAAGCCTCCTTCAACGCCTTCGTCTACGCCTACTGGTCAATATTTAAATTTATTGTAATTTTATCGTATCGTGAACAAATAAAAAAACGAGGGTTTTACAATCATTTCAATTATCTGTCTTGTGTAAATTATTATTCATTCTTTTTTGTTTAATTTTTATTATTACACCTTTTTAAACAATTAATCTTGGCATTAATTAAACAACTCATGTTAAAAAATAGAAACAAGAGAGGAATAAAAACATTAAACAAGTACTAAAAAACTAACATCATTTCGTCAATAAAGAGATTAGTAATTTGTAATTTTACAGAAATTTGAATTACCACAGGATTTCTACGATCCTCTAAATCTTGATTACAAGAGACAGTTTATATTTATTGTTCAAATATCCATGTTAATAAAAAGAATTCTTAAGAATTTAGACGTAAGGAAGATTTTGAAATAGAGAAGAAGGAAGTAGACCATATCCCAATTTTTACAATGCTGAAAATTCATGCAAAGTTTCCGGAATATTTACAAGAAGAATACTTTATATGCAAGAAGTCGTTGCATGTAGAGGATCTGAAGCTTACGCCAGACGGTTATTCTTATTTAAGTCAGCAAAACTTGTACCAGCGTTTTTTACAATCACTAATTTTTAGCGCAATATAAAAAATTATATTAATATTTAATTTAATTTTGTTAACTAATTTGAAATTAAATTTATTTTTTGATATTTTTTGGATGCAATATTCTTCAATTTAAAATTACTCCACAAAATGTATAAAAAGAATTTGAAATTTTCCATTATATAAAGATTATAATTCCTTATTTTAACATGTGACCTTTATTAAGCGGATGCTCAAGCATTTCACACAAAGATAGACAAATATAAACAAAGAAATTTTACTAGAGAATGAAATAAAAAAAATTGAAAACGCCTCCGAAAAATACTTGATGATTTCATTTACAAAGAGCAAAACAAGCATTACGAAAATTAAGGAACTGAGATTAAATTGGTACTGTAATAATATACATAATTTATATTGTTCAACAACCAAATATTGAACACCCTACACCTAAAGGTTACGGTAGGGGCTGTTTTTTTTTTTGGTTTTGAACAATTACGAAGTTTCTTCCTAAAACACACTTAGCCAAACACAACTTATCAAAATTCCTAGTTTGACAATAGTTTTTTCAAAACCGGCTTGGCGTAATTCAACAAGGAGGGTAAAGAACGGATATTTGGCTTTCAAAATAGTAAGCAGCATCACCACTTTTGTTTGTTTACAGTCGTAACCTCGGTTGATTCGTGGCAACTGACATGGGCCAACGAATGAGACCGAGTGAGTCCAGGCTCAAGAGGCTTCTTCTGACATCAAACATTAATAATGGGCATGTTTACATGCCCATCTCTCTTCTTCTGGTTACATGATGACACCTAATTTCGTACATATTTTTTCAAAAAAACATTGATGTGATGTGCATTAAAAATGTCGCCTTGCACGCAGCAAAATGCAGCGATGTCGGTTTCCGACTATGAGACAACAAGTACATGTGGCGCGAATGCATCAATTCCATCGTGTAACACCACTTGCATTTTAGAAGCATTGTTGTGTGCATACAAATTTTAAATTCGTGCATACATATATCTCCCTTGCATATTTTTGCACATTCCCAACGATTCTCTGCCATGGATTTTGATGCATGCATATTATATGCATATGTATTTTCTTATTTTGGCTGTTTTCAATACAGTAAAACCTACACGCATTAATTTTTTTGTGCTCCTTACATTTTTAGTTGCTTGCAACTCCCAGGGACACAAGAACGTCTCATTATGTATTTAATTATTTAATATTACAGCAATAACAAAAACTGGCAATACTGACCGATGGAAGTAATTCCTGGTACACGTTGCCCAAGTCTAACCACAGCCTAATGTAATCACGATCATTGTGAGCGGGCCCATGCAAGAAGCAAACGAATGAAAAGGGTGAAAAAGAAACCAACAAAATAGAAATGCAACAAAAAGCTCAACCTAAAAAAAAACCAGGAAGAAAATGAAAAGCAAAGAACTAGAGGAAAAGAGGTTTCCTTTGCTAAATCGTGACGAAAAAAATATTTACAATTTGGTCGCGCATCCGAGTGGACGTGATTTAAGGTCCTCATTGAAAGTTGAAAAGGTTTTATATTTACAAGTTACCGAATAAATTAAATAATCGAAGTGATTTATTGTTTAAAATAAACCATAGAGTTGCACAGTAAATAAAAATAATAGAATCATTTTAATTTTTTAAACACAGAAGTTGGTAAGTAGAGAAAGAAACAACTGGTAGCTTAACATTTTATTTTATTCAATAGTTGATTTTAGTCTAACATGTCTTTTTAATCGTTTCCAAGTAATTTAAAGGTTCTCCAATTTTTTGTAACTGCGTCACAGTTATTTCAAAGTAAAAATTGTACGCTTGCTTTTAATTCGTGTTTTTTATTGCTTGTTTTCTTCCCAGACAATTTCTTTCTTATGTTGATTTTGTATTGTTATTTTATTTATCTCCTTTTAATATTTGCTTTATTGGGTACTCTTTCTTGGTTGTGTTTAGCCTTGCTTTTTTGTTCTCTCGAAAGAAACTTGCTTTGGTTTGTCCATAGAACGCAGCAGCTTTTATTGCAATTGTTGAACAGAGTTTTTTTATAATGTTAAACTAAATATATTATATAAATACATATATTTTATTGGCTATTTTTCATTAATTTGATGAAGATTGTGTATTAAACCTGTTATTGGTATGATTTTGCTTTCGAATGCTCTTTATAGATATCCTGAGAGCTGCCAACTTAATTTTTTTTAAAATAATATTTTTAATAACTAATATGTATTATAATCAATCTGTAAAAAATATCTACTAAAAAGCATCTTCATGTGTAAAAGAATATATTCTATTAAAATTATACATTAAAAAAAGTGTTATATTAAAAAAATATAGAATATTTTATATTTAATATAGAAATTAATAAAAAAATATCTGTAATAATAGAAAGTAAAAAACGTTTGTTAATAAAGCCAAAATTGAAGTTTATAAATATTTAGTACGTAGAAACAAGCTTTTATTTCGTTTTGTTTGGCTTTGTTTTGCGTTGTATTTGTTAATAATGTTTTCTATGTTGAATCGAATTGAATTTCTGTTGAATCGTTGATTATTATATTGATTAATTTTGTTCTATATTTTCTTATCGCTACTATTAAAAAAAAATTAGAAACAAAAGAAAACGAGTATACAACTCATGAATTCATACTTCTATGTACTTTAGCGAGATGATTACTCATGTTATTGTTTTGTAGTAAATGTTAATAACTTTATTTTTTCTAGAACGGCAAGTATTCATCACAATGCGTTTTTTATTATTGGCTGGGGTTTTAGTTCTGGTCGCCGCCAGCGCCAGAGCAGTTTCATTCACCGATGTCATCAGAGCCGAATGGCAAGCATTCAAGGTACTTAACCACTTTCCTGAATCATGGTTGTTGATTGCATTGATCGATACTGAAGTATTGTAACTTTTATTTAAAGATTTATCAGTATTCTTTCATTATGTTATATAGTTATTTTATATTCTTTCATTATATCAATATTCTTTTATTATAGCAATATTCTTTTATATCGATATTCTTTTATTATATTAAACCGTTATATTATTATTTAATCATACAGCCTATCGTAGGCAGTTCATCGGTGAAGGTTACAAGTTCATTCAATAAAAGTTAATCCTTATTGATACCGATTTAATTCTGTCATATAACAAAACCTGTTGATATACTGTTAAATCTTTTAAATTTTTAACTGCATTTAGACGTTACAATTAACTTTTTCAGGCATTTAGATTTTACGTTTACGTGGACGAAATTCATATGTATTTTTAAACAATGCAAAATTGTGTTCATATTATACATGTGGAACTCTCTCTCTCTATTAACTTAGAATTCTTTTTAAAAATTTAGTAATTCGTTTATTTAAAACACTTTCATATGTGTTTTGTAATAATATTCATCAATAGAGTCCATAATTCTTTTAAAAGTGATCGCATATGTTTGCTTTTTTTTCTGCTATTAATATATAGTATATAAAATATATAGGTTAAAGTATTGTTTTAAAAGGTTTCAATTCACAGTAACCTCATTTAATTATGACCTACAGACATCTATGATTAATTTTTCTGAGTAACAATATCGATAACGAGTGCTGATATAAAATTTAAAACAAAAATTCATTCGTCTTCAGATTACACTTTAAACTAGGTTTTTAATTTAATAAGTTTTTTTAATCATATATCAAAATGGATCATAATTACAATTAGTGTCATCTTGATTATAAAGGAATCATGTTCGTATTGTAATTTGAAGTTAAACAAACAACAAAAAACCAAACATATAAACAGATCAGAAATAGAATAGCAATCAAATTAAACAAAGGCAATTTGTAATTTTTTTTAGAATTATTTTTACAGAAGTTGGTTGAGATATAAGAGAACGAGTTGGTGTTTATTTTTATTTAATTGTTTCTTGATAATCTCAGGTTGCTTCTTAAGAATCTTTGTTTGTTTTAAAAAGTTTTCAGTATTAAATGTAAACTCAGGGCTCTTAATTCATACAAAATAATTCTCATTTTATAACAAATTTTGTTTACGTTTCTTTAAAGATAACTTTGAAGATAGGGCTTTATTTATAAGACGTATCAATTTATTTGTTTATTTTTTATTATTTGTTTCTTTCTTTGTTCTGTTTTTATTAAAGAGAAGTCAATAAACTGTTTCCAAAAGTTTTGATTTGATTTCAATATAATTTTTGTTTTTTTTTTTTTTTTTGTATATTTGCTATTGTAGTTGATTATTTATAATAACGCAATTAAATTGAGATAAGTTTATTTATTACTTTAATCGTTTTTAACTGCGTTGTTTTAATTTTTATTCTTATCTATCACTTGCTTAATTCAATTCAGTTGTTCAGATTCGTCATAATTATTATTCTTTCAACTTTCATTCAATACTTTTTTATATATATTCTATATACTGTTTTTGCTATCTGGTCGTACTCACTCGTGCACCCACTCTTATCCTCTCTTCTCTTAATTTCCCTTCTCTTATCAAGTTGAACTTTTGATACAGCAAGCAAATACTATGCTTGCTGTAGTTGTGTTCTAATTATTGTTTTGATTATTTGAATTTTGCAGCGTTAATCATTTGATGGATTTTTTTTGTGTCTGTTGTGATTTTGATTATATTTTATTTGTCAATTTTGCTTAAATTTTAACATTTAAAATTATTGTATTTCAACTTTATTATACATATAAATCAACTTCAGTCTATTGATTTAGTTTTCTCTTTATTCCTTCTTTTATTTTCTTTTTATTGTTAATAAAGCGAATGTAATTTATAAAAGAAAAATATCGAAAGATTCAAATACATATTAAAAATCATTACTTTGTGGACCTTTTTGATTTATATTTTCATTTAAATACTTTTTTTACTTTTCTCTTTGATTACGATTCAATTATTTTATTATTTTTGTTATTATTATCAATTCTAAATATTTTCTATTTATTTGAAGTCGATAAAAAATCAATAAATCTTCAATTTAAAATAATTATATCAAAATATTAGAAAAAGTATTATGTGTAAGATATTAAATAAATAGGAAAAAATAAAGAAATGGATTAGAAATGTAGACTCGAAGAGTTTCCTAAAATCGTCGCCCTTCACAGTTCTCAAAACACTGGTTGTTGTGATCGTGTGGCCAGACTATATTTATGTGGCATATTTTTAGGCCCTTCAGTTTTATTGTACAGCTTTATTTCGTACTGTACCTTAACAGGGAGTTTCCATAGAGTATTTTAAATTAAACTAAAATAAATATAATAAATATGCAATAATTAAAAAATATTTTCTTTTGTTTAATTTAAAAACTTCAGAATACAGAATCTTTTGATTTCTCTCGAATTCTTCAATTTTATACGAATATTATTTCCAACCTAAGCAAAAGAATATTTTTAAAAAAAGATTTAAAGATTTATTGATTTAAAACAATAAAGAAGTTTTAAAAAAAATAATATAATAAAACAATTGAAAAGAACAGAACCACAAAAATTTAATTTTTGTGGAATTTGTTATAACATATGAGATTTCTAATTGAAATATAAAAGCTTTAGCAACAACACTCGACTCTACTTCACTCTATCGCTTGTCACTCGAATTATGTTTGTCATTATCTGTATAAAATATACTCATAGATATGAGATATCTTTGAAATAACATTACCAATTGACGGAATTAATATAAATATTGTAGTCCTCTATTATTATCACGATTTTTAGTTTAGGAATTATTAATTGCCTTTAAAGAGCAAATCGCCTAACCTCATCTCATTCCTCCTCACTTCTCTCCGTAGTAGTCTCAACCCCTTCACCCATCTCCGTAGTTATGCTTCGGTTCTCTTCTCTTCACCTCTAAACTCCAGGAAAATCAACCACTTTTTTAAACTTTATTTTCTTTTTATTTCTTCTTGATATAAAAAATTATTAATCCTGCACATGAGCAGAAAAACTCTGAAAAGAGAAGCGAAGTGGAGTGAATCGTGACTTGCTGGAAGCTCCTTAGTAGATACCGGTTCCTCTCCTGCCGTGATTGAATTTTTTGTATGGATATATTTTTACCTCGTCGCTGTTATGTTGTTGTTATTGTTGTTGGTTGCACAAATGATTTTCACTTTGCTCCTGGTGCAGTAGCTTCTTCTTTTCCTACTTCCTTTCCTTTGCTGATGCAGCGTCTCCTTGCTGCTGCGTCGTTCGTTCTTCCTGCTCTTGTTGTTCGTTGTGTGTCTCAGACGGTTCTCTTCTGGTTTTACTAGTTAGTGAGTGTCTTTTCAATTTTGCTTTTGCGCTTCGAAGCTTGTTTTATATTATTTCTTGTATTATTTTTGGTTTAATTCTCTACACTAAAAGTAACAACATAAAAAATATCGTGGTTGTTCTTAATTCTTAAACGACAATCGCGGCTGTATATTTGCGTTGATGATAATACGATGTAGTATGTATATATTGTGTATATAGGAAAAGCAAATATTAACAAAAACAAAATCGATTCTATAAGAAATTCGAAAAATATTTATAAAGAAACAATAAAAACAATGGAGAGATTACAAGGGGAAGGAAAACATTAATTTTAATGATTATAAGAGAGAAAATCAGAGAGAGAAAGAGAGAGAAAAAAAAAAGGAAAGATAGTGTAAGAACAATTTTATCGTCGTTCGAAAAGTAGTGACAAACGACGAAGCGATGTGGATGGATGGGTGACAAGCTATAAGGAATCAAAAGACAACAAAATTAACAACAACAGCAACGGTAACACAACGACGAAGAAAGGTCGAAAAATCGAAGTAATTTTAAAGAAAGGATTTATAAAGTGTTTGTGTTAAGAAACTTAATTGAAGCCGGTATTTTTTAAACCCTCCTCTCGCTACAACAAATCGTTTGAATTAATATTGGAATCATATTGGTTTGGATCGACTTCCACTTACAACAACAACACCAACACCAATAAATGATGGCCTCCTCTGCCGATACAACAGCCGAACTACTCGATGATATCGTCATCCCGAGTTTAATAATCGCTGGACTCTTCATTTGTAATGGAATCATTCTTGGTTTTATTTTAAAACATCGGAAACGTCTGGTCAATGGAACGATGGAAGATTGTGCCATCGCATCTGGTGAATCAGCTGATAATGTTATAGAAATGGATCGACTCTAAGTGGACGATGATGATGATAATGATGATGGTGTGATGATGGTGATGATAGGATTACGATTGGAAAAAAAGTAGAAAAGTAGTGTGGAAAATGAGTGCAAAAGAAGAAAGATTATTCATAAAATCCTATACAAAGAGTAAGGAAGAGAGAGAGAGAAAACGCGAAATATTAAAATAGCAACAATTGTAAAAATCACAGAATTAAGAACAACAGAAATGAGAACAACAACAAATAGAAGATTATTAACAATATTAAGACCAACAATAATAATAACAAAAATAGTGAGAATAACAAATTTAAAACAACGATAACAAAGAAAAAGAAACAACAATGAATACGATCAATTATTTTAAAGAAATTTAATTCATTTAAGTTAAGCTTAAAGTTAAAACACTTCATTTCAACAAAACTGATTATTATTTTGTCTATTATTATGTTCATTTTTACATTTGTAGTAAAATTATACACTTAAATATGTTATATTTAAAATGTTGATTCTAAACTGATCATAAAACAAAACTACGAAAAAAGAATTTATATTAAATTAATCGACAATACTTTAATTGCAAAATACTTTAGAAAACTATAATTAAAACCGAAAATATACAATGAAAAGAGAAACCAGTTTTGATATACATATGTACATAATGTAATAAAAATATATCTATATATTTTAAAGAAACGCATAAAACAATAAAAAATATAAAAATAATAAAAATTAAAAAATCGTTTTCTTTTTAATATTTTCAGGAGTTAAACCAAAGAAATCAAATTACTGGATGTATTTTTCTTTTCCATCATACATTATATTCATCATCATTCATGTATTTGAATAAAATTTAATCCAAAAAATAATCTCTTTGGTCTTTGATAAAACTTCATAAACCAAATTCTTCCTTGAAAGTGAATTAAATTGGACATGAATTAAATAATTAATTTAAAAAAAATTTTATTAAATAAATATGTTTATATTGTAAATAATATAAATGGAATTAAATGCTCGTTTATCATACAATTAATTAATCTATAATAATTCTCTATAATTCACCAAATGCTCCTCTATACTTGTGGTTAGTTAGTAGCAGCAACTATTTATGTACGTACTCGTGTGTAGATTTGATATTCGTTCATTGTCATCCGTGATTTTTCTCGACTTCCTTTTTCGACTCTATACTCTTCGTTTATATTTAAAATAAATGTCGACGTCTGTCCGCTCGTTTAACTAATCGCAACAAAGTAAAGCGCTTGCTCGAATTTACGCACTGCAAACCCATTGAAACACCGACAGGCCCTCTCTTTCTCTCTCACTCTTTCCCTCTTTAATCTCTTTTAGTCTCTTTATTAGTCTCAGTTATTTCTCTTTAAGTACTTTACAATTTACATTACATATTTGTTTTTTCCTTTATTAGCTTCTCTTCTTAAAATGCCTTTTAAGCACATTTTTGTTACTCTTTTTATTTGTTTTTTGTTTTCTACACTCGGCACGATTTTTTTAAATAAATAAAAATAAATAATGGAAAACAACAACCACGGTAATAACATGATTTCTTGTTGTACTGAGCATTTTATTGTATTGAAACCATCGCATTTGAAAATATAACCTGCATTGTTAAAATATTAAACTCTTTGCTTGCGACGACAGCGATTGCGTTTCGTTATGCTGCACGTTTCTTGAATAAACACATGTTTTTCTTTTCCCCAAAGATGGGTTTATTTTTTGGGAAATTATCAGTTTTTATCATTTCAAGAATTTCTTGTTGTTGTTGTTGTGTTGGTTCTGTTTATTGATTTATGATTTCTTTTTTTTTCTACTCGGTTTGAGGGATTTGTATGTTTTTCCCAAATGTATGTTTTTCCAAAAATATATACATACATATGTATATTTATACATTATTTTAATAAAATAGTAAAATTTTATTTTTTAAAATTTTTTGAAAAATATTTCGCAAAAATAAAATTTTTGTGCAAATAGTAATTAAATTTTATTTATAATTAATTTTTATTCATAAATTGTGAGAAGCTTCTTTTAGTCACATTCTATTTGTTGAACATTTTTTGTTTCGAAAATGTTGTAATCATTCAATCTTTAATCTTTTCTTGCATATTTTTTACTACTTTTCGAAATGCGTATTCAATTCGACGTTTTTTTCTTCTCTCTACGAGAACATTTTTGATTACGCATGCATAATTTAATCACAATATTAATTTTTGTATATTTGTACTGTAAAATGTCGTATACATGAATTCAATTAATAAATAAATGCATTTTTATATAAATAAACAAATACTTGTATAGTATACGTAGGAGTATATATTTTGTTTCCTTAGTTTCTAAGACATCTTTTCTTAAGAATTTAATTGAACTGATGTTTGTTGTCGCTCATTCAATTATTAATTAATTGAATTTATTTTTTATTGTTATTATTATTATAAAATTGCGTCTTCATTTAACTGGTCAGCGTTCTTTAATTTAATAAGAATTTATATGATGTTTAAACATCAGATCAGACATCATATAATAAATTCATATGTGATACTATTCACAAAAAAACATTAACTTGGAATAAAAACCATTCCTTTTTTATTGTCCTCAAATGATAAAGAAATAAAGTACTGCCATATATCATTCTTTTAATAAACTATGACTTCATAGAGGCCGTACATTTAACGTCTGGGTTCAATTTGAAGATTTTTAAATTAATCACCCATCATGGTGCGCGGCGGATATCATGAAATGATATCAAACCGCATTCAATTAACAGAGGAATTAAACTAATTGAATGACTTAGTAACTGAGTGAGGTTTGTGGAATTAAATTACGCAAAGAAAAGAGGAAAAGAACCTCCACCACCATCTCACTTTTTAAGAGAGCAAATTTAGATGTCGAAAAAACAAACCATTGCATTTATTCATTCAAAGAGCATATCGGGGATTTTTTAATATTAGGTTTTCTTTCTCACTTTCAGTTGGAACATCGTAAGCATTATAACGATGAGACTGAGGAACACTTTCGCTTGAAGATCTTCAATGAGAACCGATACAAAATTGCCAGCCACAATCAACGTTATGCTGCTGGAAAGGTTTCGTATAAATTGGGCTTGAATAAGTATGCCGATATGCTGCATCATGAATTCAGACAAACCATGAATGGTTACAATCACACGCAGCGAAAGCTGTTAAGGTGAGTGAACGAACATGTCAAGAAAATAGCGATTAACCATAAACACATACATTGATTAGTCGTATAATAATTCCAATCAATCGTTTCTATTTCTTTTACTATGTATAGAACCGATCCAAGCTTAACCGGCGCCACATTCGTTTCGCCTGCGAATGTCGATGTACCGAAGTCGGTTGATTGGCGTCACAGTGGTGCAGTTACCGAGGTCAAGGATCAAGGTATGTGGGAAGAATTTTTTAATCAACACTTGCTATTTACTACTGAATTGAATTTCTTTCATAACTCGTTCCTTCATTCTATCTGCAGGTCATTGTGGCTCTTGTTGGGCTTTCTCATCCACCGGCGCATTGGAGGGTCAACATTACCGCAAGTCCGGCGTCCTCACCTCTCTCTCCGAGCAGAATCTAGTTGATTGCTCGGGTAAATATGGTAACAACGGTTGCGACGGCGGCCTCATGGACAACGCTTTCCGTTACATCAAAGAGAACGGAGGAATCGATACTGAAAAATCCTATCCTTACGAGGGTATTGATGATTCTTGCCACTTTGAACGAAGCACAATCGGCGCCACCGACAGAGGTTTCATCGATATACCCGAGGGTGATGAAGTTAAAATGATGAAGGCTGTCGCTACTGTTGGCCCCGTTTCGGTGGCCATCGATGCTTCGCATGAATCGTTCCAGCTCTATTCGGAGGGCGTGTACGATGAAGCAGATTGCAGTGATCAGGACCTAGATCACGGAGTGCTGGTTGCCGGCTATGGCACCGACAAGAATGGTCAGGATTATTGGCTGGTCAAGAATTCGTGGGGCACCACTTGGGGTGAGAAGGGCTACATTAAGATGGCACGCAACAAGGAGAATCAGTGCGGCATCGCTACCGCTGCAAGCTATCCCCTTGTATAGGCGATATTTTCTTCGATTTTACATTTTCCTCCCCAGAGTATTTTTTCTTTCTTTTCCTTTAAGTGTCTATATACGAATTATTTGAATTGAATTGAAATCTCATATTTAATTTAATTACTTTTTTTGTTTAATTCAAAGTGAAACATAGCATTTATATTGTTGTTTCTTTTTCCAAAATTCCAAGAAGTTTTTTGTTATTTTTCGTGAACTAAGTGAACGAGACTGCAAATCAAATCAAAGAATATTTGTATATAATGTATAAGAATTAATAAACTTAATTAATACATTTGTATTACATGCTTCTTTTTATTTTAGTTTTTATAATTTTACTATTATAAATAATTCGTAAAGTATTCACAAAAATACTGCATTTTTAGTTAATTTTTTATTTGTTTTTCATATTGGTTACTTTTTCTACGGTTCGGTTCTTTCAGTTTTCTTGAAAGACATTCTAGTGTCGTAGAAATGTATACAGTTATTTACACAGGTATAACTATAGACAACTGAATATCAAATTATAGCAGTGGTAAACAGTAATATATCATCGCTCATGTTCTCCCGATTTTGTGTGTCGTATCGACTTGTTATTATCACAGAATAAACAGTATAACTTTTATTTTGGCAGCCTGTGATCATTGCTCGATTTGAGCGCGATTTAAGCTGATTCATGCTTTCATTCATGGTTCATGAAGGGATCGGAAGATCGACTTTGTTTCTTTTATTTTACACTAACAATATAAACGAATATGCGTAAGAACAGTTAGGCTGCTCGCACACTGCATGCGTTTTTCGTTCGACCGAATTCTGACGAAAACATGCGAACGATCCCATTGCATGTTATTGATTGTAAATGCGCACATTGAAGCACTGTTCCGTCGTCAGAATTACTGCGAAAAGTTTCGAATTGCGAACGATCCCATTTGAATGGGACGCATGCAGTGTGCGAGCAGCCTAGTGCTTCAATGTGCGCATTTACAATCAATAACATGCAATGGGATCGTTCGTCAGAATTCGGACGAACGAAAAACGCATGCAGTGTGCGAGCAGCCTTAATCGCTCTAGCATTCGTATGCCATATAAAGTGTGAAAGAAAGAATCGATCAATTTATTGTGTACAGCGGACGATGAGGAGAACTTTTGCTCGTCTTACAATAACAAACCATGTGCCGTCCGTCCGTCTGCGTTTGTTTTCAATTTTGCATTTTATGGTTTTTGGAAGAAATGTTGCTTTTCGTAACTTTGTTCTGCTTCTTGTACGATGCCCAAGCTTTGTAAAGCGCTGGCAAGATCTACGTTCCGAGCATAGCGTGCTGTTTAAGAATTTATATGGGCACAAGATGATGGGTAGTCGGCATATCAATTCACTATACGCGTTATACCAGTAACACTAGAAAGTAAATGGAAGTTAAATTTAGCTTAAAAATGGAAAATAATAACATTGCGCAATCTTGTATTCTATCATTCTTGCATAACATGTGTGTTTGTTGGTAGAGTGTGCACTGAACTCGCTCTTTTGATGAAACTTGCCTAACTAATAAGAGCAGAAAACTTCGTCGCCCGACAAATTAACAGCGGCAAAGCTCTGTTAACCAAATTCTGTTGTCCCCTATTGCTTTCGGCCCGCACCAATAAATCAGATTGCTTCGTTGGGGGACATGCGCATTCTGTATACTGTTTATTCTGTGGAATTATCCATCCAGTACGTTTCATTACCCAAAGTACTTCCAGTATTCGTTTACCATATAAACAAGTAATGGGTAAGGACTGTATATTTTACCTAATGATATGTTTTTTTACCTAATGATATTTTCTTTTCGTCAATCGGAACCCTTGCTTCAATCCAGCTTACGCTGTAAAAGATTTATTGTCCCCGAAAGCAGCTACTTTGGCGCCGAAGTAGTTGGAAATCCATCTGGAAAACCATAAATCATCGGATCTAGCATCCCATGGGATAACGGTAAAGAAGATGTGGGAATGCCTTGGACCACTTAATAGTCTGATCAGTGAAAACAGATTCAAATTGCCTTGGGTCCCCGGACAAGTGGGTATAGGAAGTAATGAGCTGGAAGATAGGCTAACAAGGAATCTATTCGTATGGCCGAAATCCTTTTTCAGAATCCAGTTAACACTCTCATATGGAAGAGAGCAGAGGAGAGGAATTAGACAGTAGAAGCTTATACGGGAACGGCACCCACGCATTCGGCAGGCTCAAGATCCTAGGGTTGGTTTTTTTTGCTACATATTTGTAAAACTCATTACTTATTTGGAATAGTACATTTAAAGGTTTTTATTTAAATAATATTAAATTTATAAACATTAGATCAAGTATTTTTTTTTTTGTTTCTCATCCTAGTTGGCGCGTCCTTTTTACAGTTCCCTTAAAATTTTCAACCGTTAGCTTTTTGTTTTAAGCGACAAAGTTTTAAATAAACTATTTTCGATAAAAATGTCTACCAGAACGATGCCAGACGAATTTGTTGTGGAGCCACTGGACCTTTCCTTTCTTCCGAACTATGAGTCTGTGGACGATGGCAGAAGCAGCGGCACAATCAGTGGCATCTACCATCCATTGTCCAATGCCGAAATCTGCACAATCTGAAACATTGCCTGGAAGTGGATCTTCTGGGTTGCGATGGTAAGTGGACAATATTTGTGGCCGCTGCGCAAAGCTACAGATTCGATTTGTGTCTGAAACCATATCCGAAAAAATACGCATCCGAACAAGGCTGCGACATTGAAGCATTGATGTCTATTATTAACGATACTCCCAGGCTGACAAACATCGAGCAGAAAATATTAGACCAGACCTCTCTCTGGTCAAATCGACTGCGATGTCATTGATTTATTGCATTGGGAAAAATGAAATCAAAAACTACTTTGTAATATTTGGTTGAAATGCGTGACCACCCGGTGCTCAAAACTGTACCCATCGATCAATTTATTAATGACGTTTTAACCATGCTGCCGCAGGCGGGATCGTACAAAAATCCAACACATGTGTTCGAAGTGTGTCCTTCAATGGCATGGTGTTCGGAGGAGTTGCTGCTAACGGCTGTTGGCGACCGGGCTTTAGGCATAGCGTTCTACGGGGGCAAACTGGATGAGTTCTTCTCCAGCATTCATGGAGGTTTCCAGGAAGAACTCACCAGATATCAGTTCGACGCACTGAGCCTTTGCACAGAACTGGCAGTGGTAGCCAAACGCTCGCCAATTGGAGCCGCTTGGGGTTTGTCCGCGCGCGGTGCTATAATCTCGTGTGTAGCGCTGTGCGAGTACGTAAAGGATGAGGACTTCGTAACGTACAGAAGAGATGCCGCCATAACGCACGTGAATGTATCAAAACACACGTTGGTGCGTACAAGTTATTTGCTCCTTTATGGCAGCCACGTGTCGACCCAGATTTGCAGGGTAAACGACAACAAGCCCAGTTGGTCCCGTACTCATCGCGTCTTGCTCTCGATGCTTTTCTACCTAGTAGTGGTATCGGCCCTCCTCATCGCCACTCAAGGCCAATATTGGAAGAAGTGGTTTCGTAGGAATGTAGGATATCTACTCGCTATTTTTAGGAAACTTTTTGATTATTTGATTATTAGTATAACTTGATTGATAGACATCTTTATTTGAATGTTCATTTGAATACTTTGTAATAAGTATAGTTTTTAGAATGCAAAAGATAAGTTATATTACTAAATATTGTAATGCAATAAATTTTTATTTCTTGGGTGCCATTTTTATGGCGTGCTTTCCACCATTTTGTTAAAAAAAGGAGAAATTATATCAACTCCATATCTCCACTGAACTTCACTTGTTGAGCCACCGAAGTGAACTGATTCTAATAAATTATAGAAAATACAAATTGAAATGACAAACGTCAAAAATGTGCTAAACTGTGCGGTTCCCACTGTCTTTTTAAAGACAGAACCGACAGCTGTCAGTTGTGGCCAGGGTTCGTAAATGCTCGCCCCGGCTCACTCGCACTTCCGAGCAGGAGCAACAGAAAACATTCTCAGCACTCCGGCTCGCTCAAAAGAGCATTTGCTTACGAGAGCACGAGTGTGCCCGAGTCGTTGGTCCTAATTTTTTTTGAGAGCACGAGCCAGCCGGAGCAAAAACAATAACATCAGTGAGCAGCTCCGGCTCCGATCAGATTCAGCGGATGTGAATGAGCAGTCGGTCGTTTTGTTTGTAAATTTGTTTTACAAACATGAGGTTTGTAACAACTTTATTGCATGCCTACCAGTCATAACAAAATCCCAAACCTCATGTTGTTGCTATTGAAATTAAAAAACAAATTTACAAACAAAACAACCGACTGCTCATTCACATCGGCTCGAAGCTGAACGGAGCGGGAGCTGCTCACTAGCTCGGAGCTCGGAGCTACTCACTGATGCTATGGTTTTTTGCTCCGGTTGGCTCATGCTCTCAAAAAAGATTAGGAGCAACGACTCAGGCACACTCGTGCTCTCGTAAGCAAATGCTCTTTTGAGCGAGCCGGAGTGCTGAGAATGTTTTCTGTTGCTCCGGCTCGGAAGTGCGAGCGAGCCGGGGCGAGCATTTACGAACCCTGGCCACAACTGACAGCTGTCGGTTCTGTCTTTAAAAAGACAGTGGGAACCGCACAGTTTAGTACATTTTTGACGTTTGTCATTTCAATTTGTATTTTCTATAATTTATTAGAATCAGTTCACTTCGGTGGCTCAACAAAAGAGAGCTGGGCCACAATACGGCAGCGACAGTGTTAGTGAATCTCTCACTTTCGCTGTCAACCTACAATGAGAACAGTGGCAGCGCGCAGCGCTATCTGTCATTTGTCATTGGTTTTCACATTTGTATTTGTTTGAGTATTTGTTTTGTTTTATTCCTATAGAATAAGTGAGATTTTGTCTAAAAGGGTTGCAACACTTTTATCCAAAAAATGAGAGGATTTTAATTTCACTGCTCACTGCCGGACTAGAGTCTATAATTTTTCTCCTACTCGGCAGTGTTTTTTCCCATAAGGTTTGCATGATGAGAGAAACACTGACACTGTCGCTGCCGTATTGTGGCCCAGCTCTGAAGTTCAGTGGGGATATGGAGTTGATATAATTTCTTCTTTTTTTAACAAAATGGCGGAAAGCACTCCATAAAAATGGCACCCAAGAAATAAAAATTTATTGCATTACAATATTTAGTAATATAACTTATATTTTGCATTCTAAAAACTATACTTATTACAAAGTATTCAAATGAACATTCAAATAAAGATGTCTATCAATCAAGTTATACTAATAATCAAATAATCAAAAAGTTTCCTAAAAATAGCGAGTAGATATCCTACATTCCTACGAAACCACTTCTTCCAATGTTGGCCTTGATTGGCGATGAGGAGGGCCGACACCACTACTAGGTAGAAAAGCATCGAGAGCAAGACGCGATGAGTACGGGACCAACTGGGCTTGTTGTCGTTTACCCTGCAAGTCTGGGTCGACACGTGGCTGCCATAAAAGAGCAAATAACCTGTACGCACCAACGTGTGTTTTGATACATTCACGTGCGTTATGGCGGCATCTCTTCTGTACGTTACGAAGTCCTCATCCTTTACGTACTCGCACAGCGCTACACACGAGATTATAGCACCGCGCGCGGACAAACCACAAGCGGCTCCAATTGGCGAGCGTTTGGCTACCACTGCCAGTTCTGTACAAAGGCTCAGTGCGTCGAACTGATATCTGGTGAGTTCTTCCTGGAAACCTCCATGAATGCTGGAGAAGAACTCATCCAGTTTGCCCCCGTAGAACGCTATGCCTAAAGCCCGGTCGCCAACAGCCGTTAGCAGCAACTCCTCCGAACACCATGCCATTGAAGGACACACTTCGAACACATGTGTTGGATTTTTGTACGATCCCGCCTGCGGCAGCATGGTTAAAACGTCATTAATAAATTGATCGATGAGTACAGTTTTGAGCACCGGGTGGTCACGCATTTCAACCAAATAATACAAAGTAGTTTTTGATTTCATTGTTCCCAATGCAATAAATCAATGACATCGCAGTCGATTTGACTAGAGAGAGGTCTGGTCCAATATTTTCTGCTCGATGTTTGTCAGCCTGGGAGTATCGTTAATAATAGACATCAATGCTTCAATGTCGCAGCCCTGTTCGGATGCGTATTTCTTCGGATATGGTTTCAGACACAAATCGAATCTGTAGCTTTGCGCAGCGGCCACAAATATTGTCCACTTACCATCGCAACCCAGAAGATCCACTTCCAGCCAATGTTTCAGATTGTGCAGCTTTTCGGCATTGGACAATGGATGGTAGATGCCACTGATTGTGCCGCTGCTTCTGCCATCGTCCACAGACTCATAGTTCGGAAGGAAGGAAAGGTCCAGTGGCTCCACAACAAATTCGTCTGGCATCGTTCTGGTAGACATTTTTATCGAAATTAGTTTATTTAAAACTTTGTCGCTTAAAACAAAAAACTAATGGTCGAAAATTTGAAGGGAACTGAAAAAAGGACGCGTTAGCTAGGATGAGAAACACAAAAAAAAATACTTGATCTAATGTTTATAAATTTAATATTATTTAAATAAAAACCTTTATATGTACTATTCCAATATTATTTGATACAATAATTTAATTTGTAACACATTCTTTCTGTAAACGAAAGAGGCTTTTTTTATCAAGCAACATTGGCATCACTATTTTGACATCTTCAAACAAGGGAGGGGAGAAATTTTTTCATAATTTTACTTTTGCCGGTTGAATGCGTTAGTTATCGCGTGAATAAAGATTATTATTGTTTAAATAAATATTTGTAATTGGTTTGTAAATTTAATTGTTTCTAATCAATATAATTTATTAGAAATGCGAAAACGCGTGAATTAGTTATAATCAGGTGATGCCGAAAAGACGACAGCGAATTGAATATCGTGAACGTGGAAGAAACCAAAGCAGATTTTGTAATTCATAAAAACTTTATTCTTTTCATATAAATCGGAATATTTATGTAAATCTTATTAAGATTAAGACTAATTTATTTATATTTCGTAGATTGAACGCGGCTCGCAATCTAAATTTAAATGGAATAACTCAACAACAGGTTGAATACGCTGACATTTGAAACTCTTCTTGCCCAACATGGAAAAAGTGACCAAACTAGCGTTAGCCAGTCGCCTTATTGTAATCATCCTACAGCTGCTAAGCAACACCTTGGTGCCGGATCACAAACCAGATGTTTTTCGAGCCCCGCTTGCCTTCAACAGTGAGTCTAGCAATGATGGAGCAGCCCAACCGCTGCAGATGTCAGTCGCTGATGTATTCAGTAACACTACAGATCGGCTAACTCATCGGCCATCATTTCTGGATAAAACGGTAAACTTCTGTTTTGGCGGCCTCCGTCACTGGGATGGTGAATACTTTCTGCACGTCGCCGAGCAGTCGTACAGTTATGAGAACACTTTGGCTTTTTATCCACTCTATCCGATGCTTGTGGGACTCATTGCTCAGTGGATGCACATAATCTGCCAGATGGTGGGTTTGAGCCTGTCGCTACGCAGTTGGACGCTTCTTGTTGCGTTGGCTTTAAACCTCTACTGCTTCTGCAAAGCTGTAACTTGTCTGTACGAGCTGACGCAATACATGTTTAACGATCCGAATAAGAGCTGGAATGCGGCGCTTCTCTTCTGTTTTAATCCAGCATCGATTTTTTTCTCAGCCGCCTATTCGGAGGCGCTCTTTTGTTGGCTGTCGCTGCAGCTGATGTTGGAGTGCGTGACGAAAATGCGTACGGTGCGCATAACAATAATATTGGCGCTCTCGATAGTCAGTCGCTCGAATGGTTTAGTGAATGTAGGTTTCCCGATATATTTTTACATGCGCAAACTGATGCGGCCATGGCAGAGTATTCTACTGGCATTCAAGCTGGTCTTTACGCTAGTCACGGCATTGATTCCGCTGACCACCTTCTATTCCTACGCTTTCCAACAGTTCTGCCTGCCCGAACGAGCGGTGAAGCATGCGCCGGAAGTGATGGCTTATGCGCGTCAACGTAACTATGTCCTGGCGGGGCATCGACAGTCGAACAACTCACCCTGGTGCGACCAATCCATCCCCTATCCCTACGCGTACATCCAATCGCATTATTGGAACGTCGGCTTCCTCCGCTACTACGAATTCAAACAGTTGCCCAACTTTTTACTCGCCTTCCCTGTGCTCGCGTTTCTATTCCATCATTGCTACAAATACGGTAAGCATCTGTGGAAGACTCTGCCGCCGAAATACCCGTTCCGTCAGCTGCTGGACGAATACAAATCGTTTCCCTTTGTGGTGCATTCATTCCTTCTGGCGCTCTTCTGTACCTTTTTCGTGCACATACAGATTTCAACGCGTCTGTTGTGCTCGTCGACGCCTTGCTTATATTGGTTTGCTGCCGATCATATGCCAAAGACTTTTGACCTCATAAAACTTCGTTCGAAAGCGGGTTTGATAGTTACTTGGTTTGGTTCCTATTTTGTACTTGGCATAGTGCTGTTTAGCAATAATTTACCATGGACGTGAGAGGTTCTTAACAGTTGATGGATGGATGAATTAAGCCAGAACTGAGAGAACACCGATTGTGCCGGTCGACAACCCAGAGAAAGAGAGAGAATAGCGTAGTCAAACGATACTAATATATGTAGTTAAATTGTAAGCAATTAATAAAAATTAATTGACATAACTTATGAAACAGTTGAACATTTAAAATTTAAATATTTAATAAAAATATGAAATTTCATTGCCACCAACAGCAATAATTTTCGTTAGCATAGTTTCTAGAAAATCAAAAAAATGCTTAATAAGCAGAGCAAATTTTTTCCTGCAATCACATTCTTCAAGCGTGATAAGAAAAAGCGCAACGAAAACGAAACAACATTTTGTAATCCTTTTTATATATAGAAAAAACATTAAGACAGAACGAGAGAGAGAACCCTTTCTTTTATATTAAAAAAAATAATATTTAATTCTATGTATTTAGTTTCTGACTGTTAACCATGAAGAGGCAATTAATTTGTAAGTTTTTCCTATTCTTCAATGTAGAAGATACATATTTCTTTCGAAAATTAGTTTTACTACTGAATACTATTAAGTATTTAAGTTAAGTTTTCACTTTGTTGATTAATTACCAATAAAATTGTTTAAAAACAATCGTGTTAAATTATTTTTAATTTCCCCCCATCGGACGTATTTCATAATAGAAAGAATATATACAAAATATACATTGCATATCAAATCAGTTGAATACGAAAGCAATTGTATATCAAATCAATTGTATATGCATTCAATTAAATATCAAATCAAGTACACAAAAATTAATGAGCAATAATATAAACGCAATATTATCTGTACTTCAAATACTTTTATATATTTTTGTATAAAAAATTTGACTCATTGCGATTCATGATAATGAATGCAACAACAAAAATAAAATTTATTATTCTCACATAGTGAAACTAGAGAGAATTGAATAAAATAAAAATAAATTATGTTAACTCTAAATGTTATTGATTTCCTAATAAATTTTGTTTTGGCAACGATTTTCTTTTGTTTTATTCGTGAGGATTTATGGTTGTTTTGTTGGTAAATCTTTTTTCTTCAACGTATTTCCACCTTGAACGTTTTCACACAAGCATTGGAAATGATTTTATGAACTTCGTTGACCTCTGCTTGGGTCAGAGTGCGTTCCATGTGTCGATATATAATGCGGAAGCAAACACTCCAACGATTGACTTTCGGGTGTCTAAAGCTGTCGATTAAATTGATCTGAAGAAAGATATACAATGGAAAGAAGAGGAAATTTTAGAAACACTACTGTTAAAATGTATTAGACGTGGTTACACGTACCTGTTCAACCATATCCCCAGCTACGGAGCGCACCAAATCATAGAAATCATTTGGAGCAAAGCCGGCGTTTACAGACACTTTTTCCGGCAGCCAAAAGGATAAATCATTCGTGCATTGCGGATAGCTAGAGATGGGTTTATATTTCATCACCCTCTTGAGGTCGTCCTCTTTGAATTGCGACAGGAAACCGCTGTCCTCAGACCAGAAGAGTCGTATGTCTGGTATATTGAAATGAGCCATTGCCAGGCGTTCCAGACCCATGCCGAAAGCATAACCGATGGAGTGTTGTACACCAGCCTTTTGCAGGATTTCGTTACGTATGATGCCGCATCCCAGCACCTCGAGCCAGGAGTCTTTGTGGTAAATTTCCAGCTCCCAGGAAGGTTGGGTAAAAGGAAAATATGCGTCCACCCAACGATGTTTGACTGTGGTTCCGAAGAGCTGTGCTGCTAGTTTCACCAGAGTACTTTTCATCTCGTGTTCCATCAGCTTGACGGCCTCAAGAGTGTGACACGGCTGTTTTGTCGCCTCCAGGACCTTGCTTGGGGGCAAATTCTTTGGCTGCTGCTGCTCTTGTATTATAGTCTGCTGTGGAATCCAGTCACTTTCGAAGATCTCCAATTCGGGTGTGCGTTCGAATAGCTTATGTTTGTTCACCAAGCGAACAGCATCCAACTGATGGAAAACGGGGAAATGTGTTTTGTCAATTTGATCGCGTCGATACACCTCGCCCACAATTATGAAGTTGTCCAAGCCGCTGGCAATAAGATCTGCCTGATGTGCTGTGGTATGCGCTCGCAGCAGACGCGATTGATTGATGTAGTAACAGTCGGATTTGCGGCGGCTCACATGATCCATCGGTATCAGCAAGTTGTCGAAATTCTGCTGCACCGTTACAAGTGGACTGAGGTTATCGTACACGGAGAACAACGGGTTGCCATTAGAATTTTTGTAGGTTTCATAGAAGTAGTTAACGATACGTTGTCGCAAAATGGAGAGCGGATGGTGTTGCTGCAGGTGCTTATGAGCGCCCAGGTAACTAAGAATTTTGGGTGTAACATTTGTCCAGTTGTCGATCGTGTAGCAGTGGCCATTGATTTCGACAGCGTTGTCGTTGATTTCGGCTGGATTTACTGAGTACGGAAGACGCTGCTGAAGAAGTTGTGCGACGTTTTTTTGTTGTGGCGGAATCACTTTGTGAATTAACCGTGGACAACTTAGCAACTTTAATAACATTTCTAATATTTTTTCAATATTGAATAAATGTTAAATATATTTTATTGAGAAATGAAAACCGATAGAAGCGTCACCATAATTTAAATTGCCTTTTTGATAATCAGCTGTTCGACAATATATTTAGCCGTTTTGCTTTGACATTTTGAGTGAAATAACAGGGTTGCTTGAATTTTTGGAATTTCGTGAAACGTAAAGTAACTAATTTCGGTACTAGTTTTGAAATTTGTATAATTTATTGTTTGATAAGTGAAAGTCTGTTCGAATAATTTTTAAAAAAAGTTATTTTGAACATTTAAAAGAAAAAGAACATGTAACGTAATATAACGTCTATAGTATACCATCGATTTATTCAATCGAACTTCAGATAATCTTTGCTTTTAATCAGTGCCTTTATAGTACGTATTGAGATTTCTGAAGATATTTCGTTGCTTTTTTTATTGTTTTGAATTTGAAATTCATCTTTCCGCGTCCATTTTTAATATTAGTGTCCATTTTTTAAATCAATTTCATATTCACAATTGGCTCTGAATTACAAATTAAACTTTCAGGATGTAAATGAATTAAGAAATGATTACAATCGAGATTAAACTATAATCTAGTCAGAAAAGAGGTTAATTAAGATTAAAATTGGAAATAACGAAACCAACATGTAACGAACAAATCATGTAATAATAACTAAAGTATTAGTTTAAAATCTATACTATAGACTGGATTCGAGTCAGTCAGGGTTCGACTGGTTCGAGGGTCGTCACTGAACTCTACGTAACTGACCCTCAAACAGATTTTTACCCTTGTCTTTCGGAGCTTGTACCCAATTAAGAAGTTTTGTATACATAGTTTTTAACATCAGAATCGAAAGATACGAATTCAAGCTTCACAGCATCTTCATGAAGCAGCAAGAAAATTAAAATCGCACGTGACTTCCGAATGTTGTAAATACACAATAAAAAAAACTGATAAAAGGAAAAAACAAACAAAACAAGCTCAAGAAAGTAGAACATCACATGAAGGAAGAAAGGCAGGTGGAAGAAACAAGGTGATGCCAAAAAGATGGTCAGGTTTTTGTTTACAAAAATAATATTGCAATTGCGAAAAAGAAAAAGCGAACGAAAAATGAAATTTGGAAAGAGGAAGAACGAAAAAAATTGAGGCAATCGAAAATTCAGCAAAAAGTGGAAAACATAAAAAATTCAAGAAATGCTGCAAAAAACAAAGAACGAAAAAATGCAGCAAGAAAAGGAAAAAAATTGAAATAAGACAAAAATTGTTGTTGTTAGAAATGAGGCTGCTCGGCAAAACTACTGAAAGTCGGTAAAAAGACACACGAAAATTTAATAGAAAAATATCTGAAAAGACAATTATTTGAGAAATACGTGAAAAAAGGGAGTCGAAAGCAAAACGAGGAAAAACCAAACCATGAACATGTAATGAATTCGATTCCAACTTGACACAATTAAATAGTTCATTATTGCTGATTCTATATAATTGTGTAAATTTAATAATGAATGGGTAAGTTATCTTTTTATATATTCAATAATTTTGATTTATATTTTTCTCATATCCTTTAGTTTATACTTGTAAACATAAATACAAAATTTATTTACATTATAAAGAAATACAAAATTCAAATACAAATACAAATACCTAACTTTAAATTGTAATACTTTGTATCCTTTTTTCTATATTTCTTTTCTTATACTTTGATTCACTTTTTCTTATAACTTGATTCAGAAAATGTACTTATTCAAACTTCAGTTTGCTGTCATTACGTCATATTTTAAAACGACAAATTCGACTGGTTTATTGTGAAGTGATACACAGAATAGTAACACTCTGGTTGTTGTTGTTATTGTGTTCGCTATTGATCGCCATATTGTTTTTGTTGTAAATTCTTGTTACACTGTTTAATTGTTGCATTTTTTGCTCTTGTTGTTGTTGTTATTCTCGATCTTACTGCTCCAACTCGTGTTTGCTTTATTGTGAATGCAGTTTGAGCTGGAAGAATATTACTTTAGTTTACATTCATCATGATTGATATTCACTTAAATACTAATAATGAAAATTATGAACTTATATCGAAAGATAGACAAGTGATTAGTTAATCAAGAATTTCATTACTTTCTATATTTGATGGTTTATTTATTCTATTTTTTAGTGTTATCTTTAGTTATTAATCTTTTTATCTTTATTATTTATTTATTAATTTTAATTATTTATATCGTATATTTATTATATACCCACAAAATTCTTTTTGCTTCATCAAATCACACAAGGAATTTTTAATATTTTTATAGAATTTCTAAAGATTTTTCGAATTTTCAATATTAAATTTGAAAAAATAACTACATAGAAATGAAAATCTTATCGACTCTTGTTTAAACTTTTTAATGACCTCAAAATACCATTTTTTCTCGTCTTTCTTTGTAATTGAAGCCGAATGGGAATTCATGGGAGGTGAAAAGAATTTTTAATCTTAAGTTTTTTGTTCTTCTATTTTGTTCTTTAGTTTTATTTCCTACACACCGGAAAAACCACGCCCTCTTGAGTGCTGCTCGTAGAAGAAAAAAAATAAAGAAAAATGCTGTTATAGCATCCTGGTCACTGTTTGGAGACTCGACCAACTTGGAGTGTAATCTGAGGTGATCAAATAATACTCGGATTATTAAACGAAGAAAGAACTGTGAGTGTGTATGTGTTTCTTCTTAGTTTTCAGTTTTTTCTTCTTCTTTTTCTTGCTTTTGTTGTTTTTTTGACCGCCTTGTTTTTTTTTCTTATTGCTTTTGTCGCTTAAATTGTTGTTTTTTCCGTTGTAGCCGCTTAATGGCTTTGCTATGATGGTTAGTGTCTTCGCTTCCTTCTCTCCCTCTCTCTCTCACTCACCCATTCTATCATGTTTTAATTGCTCCCGTTGTTGTTGCTTTTCCTTTTTTGTAGTACTGCCATTGTTGTTGTTGCTTCTATTGGCGTATTTATTGCTTCTGAACGGTGTTGCTTTTGTTTACTTATTGTAGTTGTTTCAACTGTTTTTGTGGCTTGAATCGTCTTCTTCTCACCATCTTTTTTGTTCCCCTATCATTTAAAACAGATACGCACAACACATGATGTTTGTATGTATTTGTGTGTGTCTGTGTGTATTGGGGAAGGGGTGGCGGTGAGGATGGATGCTTTATTTAGTGCCTGTCCATTTGTGCCTTGTATCTTTCGGTCCTCCTTTTATTCAAGGATCGTTGCGTGGGTCTCCTTATTAATCGGGTCAGTTGAGCTGCGTTGCTGATGCCCTCCATTTTTCTACACTTTTTTACTTCACTTCGGGGAGTTCGGTAAATTAATTTCAAAAAAATTTAAAAGATTATTAAAAACGAACCTAAATAAATTAGACTTGCTGATTGTTAATATGGATTTATTATGTAATGATATCGTAATATCATTTAATATCATAACCATTATTATACATGTCTTTATTACCATTAAATTAAATGATTCTAAAAATGAAACATTGTTCATGGAATTAATTAATCATATTTTCATCATTACCATTCATTATATATCGATAACTAAGTCAGTATTTAATCAGCGATCAGAATAGGAATTGAAACACAATAAAAAACAATTATTTACTGAAAAAAAAACGAAAAAATTTGTTATCCAGTACGTATGAGTAACGCGTAATTATTTTTCAAAGGGTGGGCCATTGGCTGGTTTCTTTTTAAAACTATTCCCAAAAAAATAACTTTATAAGCTTTGCAAAGTTTAATTTGCCATAGATAAAAGTAAATCTAATAGTACAAAAATTGTGATTAATTTTCTTCAATAAAAGTCTCGCTTTCGTAATAAGAACTAATTTTGTAAATAAAGAAAAAGTTTAAATCGAAAAAAATAACTTTTGGTCAAATGAAATTAATAACAACACGTAAAAGAATATCTTGCAGACAAAACGGGACAAAAGTTGAATAAAACAGGCAACAACAACAACAGCTACTTGTACACGATGTCTTTTATTTATTAAGTTTGATTAATGCAGAACAATTAAAAGGATGTAAAGACTTTTGCTGAATTAAGTGTCGAAATTAAGGACAAATGACGGCGATGATGAAAATAACAATACCAAAGACGTCGATGTTGACAACAAGAATAATAGAAACAACAACAACAACAATAAGAACAACAGTAGCAGCAACCCAGACGCTTAGCAAACATTTGACTTTGTCGAGAAACACAACCTTGTTTTTTGTTGTTGTTATTTTTGTTCCCTTTTCTTTTCTTTCCTTTTTTTCAGTATTTTTTCTGTGTAAGATTCTGATTCATTTTTAGCCACAGACTGCAGTTCTTCAATTAAAGTATGAGTATTAAGTAATGAGTATTTCATTTATTTAGTCTCTCATTGATTCATCTCTGTTCTCTTCACCCCCCCCATTCGTTCATTAGTTCATTCGTCCGGTCATCATTCCGGACCTTTCAACATTTCTTCCTTCCTTCCTTCCTTTCTTCCTTCCTTCCGTTCCTCCCTTCTTTCTTCACTCAGTCCTCCATCAAAACACACCAAAAATGTGTGGTCTACTTTAAAGTAACACAAAATGCGCAGGTGTTGAAAAAATGCAAGAAAATTATGAATATCCGAAAAGAGAGAAAAGCAAAAGCGATGAAGTGGGTGGGGAAGAGGGCCCGAAGAGGTGAGGGATTTTCTAGGTTGCAGGTAACCCATAAAATCAGCTGAAAGCATGGTAAATAAAAAGAGAAAAAAGGGAAAAAAGGAAAACAACCACACGTATTTCAAAAATGTGTCTCCAGAGAAACTCTTCAAAAATGTTGCTAACGTGGCAGCATGCAAAATGTTGCGGTCGTGTCAATGAGCATAATTTATTTTTGTTTCTTTGTCTGTCTCCCTCTAGCACCCGGATTCCTTACCTCTTTTGCTCATCTTGTTGATTACCACGAGGAGCGTGTTTATTTTTCCAAATAATCCGGGGAAATTGTTGTTGTTCAGGTTTTTAATATGGTTTTTGGTATTGTTGTTGCTGCAGTAATTACTTGCCGGCAAGTAGCTGCCGAAGCATACCCGAAGGGTATAACATAACATTAGGCCTGGCTAGACGTAGTATCTTTCGAGCGGTTTCACTACTGGTATGTTGATACCATCGGTGGCTATACACTGGTGTGTGTGAAATGCACTGAATATCTAAATGTTGGCCAGAGTGAGAGAAAATATGAACACGCGTTCGGCAAACCTCGTTGCTCTTCTTTCGTTTCTTAATACCCCTCCCAGAGGGTATCACTAGAATAGAAACTCACTCACTCAGTGAAACCAGTGAGTTTCACTGACACGCACTGCGTCTAGCCAGGCCTATTTTCTTCATCTCGCTTATGAAATTGAGAGCACTTTCCAGTCTTCCACTGGTTCAGTGGAACATTCTGAACATTTTCTCTTTCAGAGAGAATTCACCCGAAGTGGCTTCGGCAGCTACTTGCCGGCAAGTAAATGGATAGACAACATTACCAACCAGTCTCCATATGATTTCTATAGGAATTTACTGGCCGGCAAGCTTGGCCAGTAAAATCATTCACTTCGGCTGTTCCGAAGTGATTTTCTGGAATTTTTTTCAGGCCATAATGCTCCCGAGGTGAGTTGCGTTGCTCTCTGAGGTGAGTTGCGTTGAATTGAGTTGAGTTTGATTTTTGTCAGCCGAGCGAAACCATGTAAAAACCATGAAATCGACAACAAGTGAAGCAGTCTGCAAAGGATTCCTGTCGCAAACGTTACAGTTCGGTCTTGTGTTTGTCTTTGCAAAAATTCCTCTGGAGGAAACTGATAATAATTTTGTGCCAGATTTTGTTGTGTTCACTGTTGAAAACTTTAAAAAGTGTTGGACAAAATCAGTGATCAAAACTTTTTCTCGAAACTACACTAAAGAGAAGTAAATACATAGATATATATAAGCGAATTCAATTAAAGACAATTTTTAATTTAAGTTAGGAATTTACAAAAATTTCTTTTTTCAACTCCTTTTTTTACTGTAAAAAGTGAAAATCGAAATTTTATGTTATGCATTTAAACCAGATTGATTTACTATTTTTTCTTAAAATTTAATAACAAGAATAAAAATACTCTAAATTGAAATATTAAAGAATATTAAAAAAGGTATCATGTTTTTAAGAAAGAATAAAAAAGTCGACTACTTAAAAATATTAGAAACCAATTTCGATTATTAAATCACTTAAAAATACGTATAAGTTTTAAAACTATGTTAAAAATCACAAATAAATAAATATAATAATTCATATTATAAAATACACACAAAAATTCATAATTAGCTTAAAAAGAAACCTTCTGATGGCCCACGTTTTATATTTAAATCAATAATATATAAATAAATATATCTAAATAAAAATACAAATTTTGCATTTATGATTAAAAACGTTATTGTTAAACTTTAATTATTTCATATTTACTTTACTAATATTTCATATTAATATTTAAAATTTATTAATATTGTAATAATGTATGTAATAATGTATATATAATACATAAACTTTTATATATACATTATGATTCTCTTTATAAGTAACTTCATAAAATTTATTTAAGTTTGGTCAAAGTTTTCTAATAGAGAAAACTTTTATTGTATAATAACGGGGAATTTATATTCTTTAGGATGCCCTGAATTTTTGAATTGACGCCCTTGAAATGTTTTTTAAAAAGAATTCCTCTGCAGGGGTACCAACAGTGAATCAAACATTAAACTGGAATTGAAAAAAACGGATCGAAAATAAAGAATTATAAAGTATGAAATTTATGAGAAAATAAAAAAAGGGAGATGAAAAGGAGTGAAGGTATAAAGAAGATAAAAACAGTTGCAGGAGATAGAGAGAGAATGAGAGAGAGAGAATGATATAAAAGAAGCTACATCATCAATAAAAACAGAAAGGAAAGAAAAAGAAAGACAAGTAAAAAAAGAAGAGCTACAAAAGTAGAGTAGAGTAGCAAAATTTTGAATTCTAAACGAAGAGTGTAGAATTCCGTAATTTATATTCACATGAAAAGCAAAAACGTAGAAAGAAAAACAGGAAAATAATAAAAAATCACCAAACTTTTGAGAAATTCCATTCCTTTTTTCTTTGCTTTAAAGTTGAAAAGAAAGTTTGAAAAGCAAAAGAACTGATAAGAATTGATAAAAGAAAAACTTATTCAAATCTTGGAAACATGTTTTTTGTGGTTTTTCTTATTTACTCGGAAGACCTTCAAGTTTTTTTACTTTTGCTACAGTTTTTAGTTAATGTGGGAAAGAAAAAAAGAATCCTTTCAACAAATTTCCTCTCTCTCTGTATCTCTCTCTCCTTGCTTCTCTTTCTTCCAAATACACTTACGAGTGTTTGTTCTCATGTGTATTCAAAATAATGTTCTTTTTTCCTTCCAAATTCGACTACTTTATTTGATCCTTTGAAGTATTTTGTAAAAAGTCTGCGTTGCTCATTGGCAAGGCGAGCTCCATCCGCTAACAAGCTGTGACCACACACTTCCTGAAACATTCGCACACACTTCCGCAAACATCCACATTCTTTTGTTTTCCTGCTACTTTCACCAACTCAGCTATTTTTTGTTGTTGTTGTTGTTGGTTTTCGGTGGTTTGGCCTCGTGTGTCCGGCCAAGCTGATGGTACCAACAACAACTACAACCAGTCAGTGGTTTTTCTTTGTTGTTTTTGTTCACGCAAACATAACCAGGGAAGCAAGCATTTTTTCTTGCATTAGATTAGGTTTCATTTGTTATTTTTTCTGGCACAAAAAAGAAAGAGATAAAAGAACCTAATTTCGAAAATTACTTAATCAAAAACTCAAAAAACAAAAACTAAAATTCCAAAAAAGTAAAAGATATTTGTATTTGCTTCTGACTTTCAGCTGAAAGTGATTGAGATATTAGTAATATAAATAGGCAAATAGAAGGTGGGTTGGCCATCGGCTGGTTTCTGTTGAGCTTAAAAAGAATCACTGATAATTCGTAAAAAATCAATCCAATCTTAGTTGTTAGTTGCATCTCTGTTAACTCTGCCAAATCGATAGTTATCCAAATCCCTTTACATAATCACATCTACTCGAATCTTTACTTAATCCTAAAACACTTTTAATCGAGTGACATTGAAAGCTTTTGTAATGAATCCATTCATTCAATCAATGTTAATCAATAAATCATTGAAAGTGTGAAATTATTTGAAATTTGTTACAATAAAAATAACAACCACAAATTTACAATAAATATCCAAAACTGTACCATTTCTCATAATTACATAACTTCATAATGATTTATTGAATGTTGACATTTAATTTCCCGCCTGCACCGGAAGGAAGAAAGAAAAAAAGGATGAAACGAAGGAAGGGAAGGATTAAATGATGGAAAGGAAGCACCATCAACAATAGCAACAACATGATATTGTTATTGTTGTTTTGGTTTTTGGTATTTTTATTGCAGTGACACTTCAAAGAATTTTCATATTTTAATGAGCTCTTTGTATTTCCTTAAATTTCGTATATTCGCATGTAAATGACATAAACGACAGCCTAAAGAAGAAAAGCTTCAACTGGTTATAAAAGACGAATCAGATACTATTTCGCCTGGATTTAGTTAGTTACTACGATAGTTCTTGGCTCCATGAGTAATATTTCGACGTTTGAAGAAGTATTTGAAGAAGCTTTTGAAAGGTGAGAAATCTATTTTGAAGTGCTTCTTTGGACGGACTGCAATTGTTGAGGATCTATTTTGAAGGTCTATTTTGCGGGTCTGTTTTGTGGGTCTGTTTTGAGGGAATGGTTTGAAGGTCATCGTTGTCAAAAGCCAGTTAAAGTTTCTCAAACAGCAATTCATATTTGTCAAAACCTGGCTAAATCCATTCTCCACAATATTATTAAGAAACAAATGACTATGAAGACATCATGAGATACGTGGCGACTCCTTGATTGGTAATGCGTCACTTCTTACCTCACTCCCTCCCTACTCTCTTTAGTAATATGAGTCTCGAGAGGATTAAGTATATTTAAGTGATGAGATGAGTATAAATCAGCACATGTGTGGGGTTAATTTTAGGACTTAATATTAATATTAGAACAGGAAATTAATAGATGTATTTACCGTATATTAATGTCCATAGAGATCTACAGACTTTTAAATAAACGAGCTTTTTTAATATTTCAATTCATTTTTTTTCTTTTCAGACAATTTTTAACCAAACCAAAACTCTAAACTAAGTTTAGCCTTAGTTAATTTATTCCAAAAGGTAAGTAAAGAGCATATTATTAAATATTATAGTATTAGTGTTTATTATTTAATATTTATTTATTTACTATTTAATATTTTGTTATTTAATCTAATTTATTTAGTATTTAATACTTAGTTCTTTATTATTTCTTATTTGAAATTTAATATTCAATATTAAATATTTCATTATTTAGTATTTATTATTATTTAAATCTTTTAATCATATCAAAATTATTTCTTAAATAAAACGCATTTACCTATTATTATGTATGCAATTTAAGTTATTTTTATGCAACACAGAAAATGTTTCGCTTTTATCAAAACCAATTAAATGACAAAATGTTATAAATAAGTCATAAATATTGTCACTGATTGTTTGATGAGCAATTAAGACATGAATGTCACAAAGAAACAGAAAAAATTTAATATAAAATGAAAAATTGCATAAATTTAGCGCTTTTGATTTGATTTATTGTGTTACGTTGCGCTTGATTTAAGGTGATGCATTTAGTGACACTCAAAATGAGGCTGTAAATTAGACAAGCAGATAAATTTATTTATAATTGGTGGATATAATGATGTTATTGTTGTTGTTCTTGTAAATACAGTGTCTAAAAATATATACGCCAAAAATATGTATGAAAGAAACAATAAAATGAATATTTTTTAATTGTAATCTTCAAAGTTCTTGAGTTGAATATAAAAACTTATCTACTCTTGGTTTTAAGTATTCAACTTTGCTTAACTTTACTTTTTCTTTAGTTTCATGTAAGTTAAAGTAAGAGTATAAATAATATAAAATAAAATATAATACAAAAAAGGGAAAGTTTTCAAAAACTTCCATTCGAATATCTGCTAAACTCCTGTCTTTGCTGTCAACAGTCTTTGGGTAGTTCTAAAGTACGAAAAAAGGATTTTTTAGGTCAAGAAAAACATGATGAAAAGGGCTGCAGGTACTTTTAACTTGGTAAAGAATTTTTCTTTTCAAGAGAACGAGTTTTATATTAGAAAAACTTTCGACCATTTTTTAAGAATTACCAGGTTCAAATTTATGCGGTAAAACTTGAATTCAGGTGATGATGTTTTGAAAGAATGTTCAAAATAGTTTGAAAGAAGTATTATAATAAATTTCAAGTAAAATTAAAGTGAAATCAATCAATCCCACTCCATCTCATCTCTCTCTCATCTGTCTATCTGCATCAACATCCCCATCCCCATCGCCGAATATCCACACATTTTTGTGAAGTGGTTGCAATTTTTTTAATAAACTTGATGTGAAGTATATCAGTCACCAAAGAAAAAGCGAACATAAATCATATGTCAGTCATGAAGTGTCGGAAAAGTAGAGTGTTCAAACTTATTTTTTGGAGAAGAAACAATTATTAGATCATGTTAAAAAACACGAGAGGAAACGAAACGGACAGTCAAACGAAGAGAAGGGCACAAATAGAGTAATAAATATTTTTACTGCAAAGTGAAAAGAAGACAGACAAAAAAAAGAAGAAAAGATGGATTCTGCAGAGACATAAAATTAAGCGTTCATAACAGGCAATAAAAGCTGCCCGAATTGCGTGACAAGATAAACTGAGTTATAAAGAAATAAAGTAGTCCTCGTAACAGTAGTAAAAGTAAAATAGTAAAAAAGAGAAAGAGTAGTAGACTAGCAGAAGTACAATAAACGGAAATCCGCTACGGAAAAGTAGCGTAAAAAAATATGATAAAGATAACCTTATAATAACCCTAAAAAAAGGGTAACTGAAATGAGAAAATATTCGATAAATTAGTGAAATTAACATTTTTGTATTCTCTGCTGTAAGTCGGTGGAATTCTTCAACAATTATTGTTGTTGTAAATCCTGTTATTATTATTTTTATGTACTCATTTATTTTGTTGACCATTATGCAGTAATTTATGACTTTCCTGCGCTTGACTTTAAACCAAAAAATATTTTCACCACAAACAATCGAGTGGATGTATTTTTTCCGGTACTTTTTTATTGCTAGAAAATTGGCTTTTTGTTTACTGTTACGTTTGTTTTTTTCTATTTTATTACTTTTGTTTATTATTTCGTTTCGCCAAAAAAAAAAAAAACGTCCAAAATAATAGAGGGGAAAAAATTAAATAAATATTCTGATTCTCTTTGAACAAAAATTCGCTCGAATTCAATACTTTGTCGATATCCGACAGCACTAAATAAGTACCCAAAATTTATTGTTTCAGTGTTGCTGTTGAGAAATTCGTTGTTTTCTCGTGCATTTTTCTTTCTGTGTTCAATCATTTTATGTTTTGCGGAAATTCTTGTTAGTTAAATTTATGTTGTTCGTTTGATAGCTGATTGTTTGTTGTTGTTGTTGCTGTTGTTGTTGCATGTTATTTAGAACTTTGGGCCATAAATAAATAAACTGTGTTAATTGATTGAATTTTTCTGATTAATTTGATGACCACGAAATTTCGTAGCTCATTTAATGATCTAAAAAAAAAAAAAAATAATGACGTAGTATTTTTTTTAGCATTTAATGATTATATTTATTATTGTACTTTTTTGCTTTTATCGATAATATTTATATTTACGAAAATTCTTTTTTAATGTAAAATCATTTTTATTACTGCATAATTTTCATTATAGACGTTCCTTTTTACGCTCTTTTGATCGAATTTTCTTTGGCACATAAATTTTTATAACCTTTTTTTATATCTTTAATATATTCTTTTTCTTATTTAAAATGAGTTTTAATGAAATTTTAATCCACATCGAACTTATTTATTGAATATATTATATTTTGCTATAAAAATTTTCATTTGCAATGCTATAAGTTTTTCCTCCTTTCTTTCTTTTTATAGTTCCTCCTTTATTTTCATCCTTCCTTTCCTTCTATTCTTTCCTTCTTCTCTTCTTCTCTTTCCTTATATTTCAATACACTATTTATTTATAATAATTTTTTGGCCAATTTATTTTTTATTTTCATTTTCGGCGTCTTTTAGAAAAGACATTCAAATTTTCATGTCTCATTTTTTATGGTTAATTTCAAGCATGATTTCATGACCTCGAAATGTTGGCTTTCTTCTACTTCTTGTTATTATTATTGTTTTTCTTCTTTTTCTTTTCCTTCTCTGATTAGTTTTCTGCAGTTTCTTTGGCAACTTTTCTCTTTCACTTTGCCAAAAACTTGTCAATTACACATGAAAATCATACATGAGCTTAAAACAATTTTTGGCTAATAAGCTTTTTGTGCTTAGCATAAGATTGGCATTCTATTTTTCATTCATTCAACATACATAAGTTGGCCCAATTCAATCGCTTGTTAAGTCGTCACTGTAGTCATCATACTCGTTGTTGATTACAATCACGTATTTAACACTAGTTTATTGAACCCGATCTGGTGTCATCAACGATGTACACGTAATTTTTGATGTCGCAAGATTCCTCTTCGTCATTGTAGCCATCATACTCGTCGCTTTAGTCGTCATTCTCGTCGTTGTAGCCATCATACTCGTCACTTTAGTCACCATACTCGTTGCTGTTGTCGTCGTACTAGTTGTTGTAGAAATCGTCAATAGTTGTTGTGTTGTCGTACTAGTTGTTGTAGAAATCGTCAATATTTACTCGATACAAGTTTGTTGAATGCAATCTGCTATCATCGTCTATGTGGAAACCATCTTCGACGTTGTAACATTTATTAGCGAAGTAGTTATAACCATCGGTAACTTGGTTGAAGTCATCAGCGATCTTGTTGTAGTCATCAGCAACGTTATTGATGTCATCAGTGACGTTATTGATGTCATTGGCGACGTTATAATTGAATTCTGAATAAACTTTGTTGCTTAGATGATTGCTTTCAGCGATGATTGCTATTGTTGTATATACATATTGTTTATTATTGTTGTGGTTATTGTATAATGTTCAATAGTTCTTGATGTCATAATTAGATGCATCTGTTGGCAGCAACATGACATGTTTCTAGAACTAAATTCAATGTTGCACGTCATGCATAAGCCAACGAAAAAAACTAAGAAACTAACAAATACGAAACAACAACAACTAAAACATCAACAACATTATTATTATTATTATTATTATGGATTTTTGGCATGATTGAGTTGTCGCTGTCTGTCTTTCTTTTATTCCACAGAAACTGAATAATTTTGATATTGACAAAAAGAAAGGAAAATGACATAAAATTCATAACAAGTTTTTTGAAATGTATTTTTTTGTTCTATTATGTATTGTTTTTTTTTTTCTCATATTTTTATTGTATAGTTTTTTTATCATACTTTTATTATATAGTTTTTTTGTGTAATCCACTCATTTAATTGGTTCTTCAATTTTGTATTCGTTTCTTTTTTCTTGTCAACTAAATTGACAACGTTTGAATTTCACAGGCGCCTATTTTTGTTGGTATCACTGGTATTTATTTATTGATCTGTTTAACAACAACAACAACAAGAATAACCACACAACATTTTGTCGCCTTTGGATGACTCAATTTCGGTTCGTCGACAGCCGGCGATGAAAGGTTGTCGTCAGTCAAATCGTGTGAAAAACGAGTGTGAAACAATTTTGCAAAAATAAGTGAAATAATTTCGAATTTAATGAATTTATAGCGACCATATTTTAACACTTACTCGAACAAAAGTAGCTACGTAGTTACCATTATTTAAGTTCGTGCAAAATATGGTGACAAAAATTAGTCACTTTACAAAGTTTTATGTATGCCACACATCGCCGTATTTTACACATTCACTTCAATGGATCATTGTTCCAATAGAGTTGTGAAAAGTATTCAACCAATTCAGCAAATTTAATAGAAATCTTCGAATTCCATTCATAGAACTTATTTAATAATAATTTCGATTAATTATTTATCAATATAAATTAATCCATTTTATAAATTATTTAATATAAAACCTTTTCTATCTTTAATTCATGAATCAAGTTCCTAAAAACTTCAAGCGTAATAAAAAAGTCACACAAAAAATTAAAATGAAACCACAAAAAATTTAAATGAAAATCCCCAGAAAATTTTAATGAAATAATCACCACCAAAGTTAAAAAGAACGTAATATAATTAAAATCTTCATAATTAAATTCAGCTTAAGTGGAATTTTGTCATTTTTTAAAACAGTATAAATTAAGTAATTAAATAATGCTACTAAAATTATTAATAAAATGAAAATACCTATTAGGTAATTAATTAAATTAATCGACATCAGATTTAGTCATAATTTGTTTGTATCTGCTTAAATTCTTAATAATTTGTGTGTTAAGTTTTCAGCTTAAATTACTTAGGTTTTTTGTTTAAAATTTATCCTTTATCATTTTATTATTTTTATCATTATCCTTTTTATCATTATTATTATTTTTATTATTATTAACATTCATAAAAATGGATTAATTTTTGAAGCAGCTTATTTCGAAACCGTAACGATGACGTATTCTGCTTAAGCTTTGACTTTTTTTATGTTTTCCGGTTTGTGGCCATTTAATTAAAATGTCCGTCAAGAGGCTTAAATGGAAAAAATCAACTTTTAATTGATTTTATGATTTATTTATTTAAACGAATGATAATAAGGATTCTGAAAAAGTATTCGCATTATTATTGAACAATTATAAAGAGGTCTATAAATGGTTAAAAGGGCGGGGAGCGAGTGATAAAAGTTAATCTTCCACTACGTGTATTCGTAATTAATTTAATTTAATTACTTGAGTCTTAAAAAAATATACATAAAAATAAACTCACTCAATTCACAATCGCACTGTCTGTGACTCACTCATTTAATTCATCTCACAAACACTTTAAACCCCTCTGTAGACCCCTCTTTAAACCAGCCACCTTCCTCCTTCTTGTTTCTCACACACACACACTCTCGTTTTCATTCTTTCAATATTTAAACTTACCTTCGCACTTTTATTGTTATTTCTCAACTTTATTCTGCAACTTTTTAGTCAACGATACTGAGTTCTATTAAAGGACTCCCTGGTCTCACTCTGACTCTATTATCCTTGATATCCACCCACCCTCCCCCCCCCCCTACTCATTGCTAAGATGAATAAGTTTGACTTATTGAAGACGCCAAATTTGGGGTACAATTTTATGAGATGATTAAGTTTTTGATGATGGACTTTTGTATGCTGTTTTATAGGGACGCTGCTGTTGCTATTGCTGGTGTTTTTCTTCTCCTCCTTCGTCTTAAGCTTCTCCTTCTTCTTATTCTTCATCTTCCTCTTAATCTTCTTATTCTTATATTTATTATTTCTTTAGTTAGTAGTTGTTGCACACGGCGCCAAACATTAATATATTCCTACATACAGTCTCAATACGAGTACATCTGCTGCTGTTTGCCATTCAATATCAATAAAGATTTTCGTAGCCTACTTTTAGGCACGACCTAAACGTTGACGTTGAACGTGCGCCGCACTGGTGTTGAAATTAATGATGGATACTTAATTAGAGAGAAGGCAGGCACACAGCATGAGACGCCAGCCAACTAACGAAACAGCAGGACACAGAAAGATGAACGTGGATGAGGAGGGTGGGGGAGGGCGAGAGGTCGAGTGGGGAAAGAAATTAGTAAAACTTTGAAGAACTCATAAAAGGCAAAAACAACGAATTTAACAAACATAAAGAAATGGTTTTTTTTTCTACTTTTTGGATCCTTTAAATTAGAGTGCCTCCGTTGCCAATTACGAAACGTAAAACATGAAACTTCAAATTCAAACGTTATTTTTTTAGGTCGGAAACTTTTCAAGTCTTCTTTCTTTCTTCTCCTCCATCATTTCAACAGCTGTTCTTGATCGTTTCTCGCTCGTTTATCGATAAAATATTGGTTGGTGGTTCTGCTTCTTGCCAAAAACGTGCTGCATGCACGAAATATTTATTGCCAAACCTAAAAAAAAAAAGAAAAAATTAATTCAAGATGGCAGCCATTGCATTAAAGTGACAGAGTGAAAAAAGATTAAAGCGTAGTCGTTGTCATCGCAATGAAACTCTTTTGGCATAAAATTAAATTTCTCAATATTTTTGGCGTAGTTTTTTAAGGTAAAAAAAGAAATAAAGTCCTCTACGACTTCTACGAGTGGTTTAAAGGAACTCAATTAAAAGTAGAAATTTACAAGAGTTTAAAGAATTTAAATAGAAAAACGAGTCTTTATTTTAATTTTTATTATATGGTATTTTTTTATTATAATGAGATGTAAATTTATTAGCTTTTCAATGTAAACTACTTAATCTAGTGTCTACTAATAATAATGTCTACTAATAATGTCTACTAATAAGCTTAATCTACTGCTTTAATGAAATTGCTCTTTTAATCTTTCGTTTTTGCTTTAAAAGATTAGGAGGAGCACTTTTGTGTTTTCCTCCTCCTCCTCCTTTAATGGCATTTTTTCTATTTTTGGACTGCTCCTAAAAGCAGACAGTATTTTTTATGCATTGTTCTTGTCTTCTTTGGCTTATGACGTTGTTGAAATTCCGGAAAACTCATTAAATTCCAGTGAGTCGCAGTTGAAGCCATTTAAATTAATAGTTTCGAGCTCAGTTTTTTGTCTACCATGCTTCGTTCTATTTGAACGAATTTCCTCTGTTCTCCTTCTCCCTCACTTCTTGTATTTCTCTCTCCCTCACCGTCTATTATTTGTATCTTTTAACTGTGTGGGTCAACAATTTATACGAACTGATTTAATCAGTTCATCAGTCGTTTTTATAAAATTTAAATACAATTCAACTGAATTAATTTTTCCGTTAAATAAGTTAGAGGGTGCTTTTGAACCTTGAATGCTTAGAGAAGGAGTTTCCTTTCAAACCATTGTCCCTTTCTTTAATTTTTTTGCTTTCCCTTCTTTTATTTCGTGAAAAAATAATGAACATGAAAGAACAACGTAAATTAAAGCATCAAAAGTATCTTATCTTAAGTGCTTATCTAACAGTACAATTGTTGCATTGCATTGTATTGTTTGAAATAATATGAAGTCTCTAATGAATGACTGAATTCTTCCAAAGAGTCCTTGAAGCCAACGACGACAGCGGTTTTTTCCGCTGTTTAGCAGAAACATGTTGAAAAGCAACAACAAAGCAGTTGTTTGTGTTTTTTTACTTTGTTAAAACAATGAAACAATTCTTTCTCGAGAAATATTAAAAGATTAAAAAATTAGAAATGAAAAAAAAAAACATTCAATAGTTTTGATGGTGAAACTATTTTATTTTTCTAACTTTTACATTTTAGTTAAATTTTTTAAATATTTAATTTATAAATTTTATTGTAGACTTTGTTAGCATTTTTTGCAATAATATTTTTGGTTATCTTCATAGTTGTTGCCTTTTGGGTTTTTTCCAGCATTTTTGTCGAAGCCGTTTTTGTTGTTGTTTTTCTTTTTTTCTTCTTAACTGTTCTTCTCTCTGTAGTTGTCTTAACTGTTATTGTGGTTGTTATTTATGTTGTTTTTAAAATCTTTCTTAATTTTCCTTTTCTTTATTATCTCGTTTATTGTGCTGGTTAATGAATGAAAAAAAAATTATTTGCTTCTTTTATTTTTTCCTTCCTCTTCCTTTTGTTTCACAGAGAAATGAAACATGTTTCTTTTTTCATTCAAAAATTCCATTCCATTCATTCCATTTTTATCTTTTATCTGCTTGTATGGCGAAAAGGGAAAATATTCAAAACAGATGAAAAATAATATATAAATAATAATAATAATTATAATCTAAATAACAATCTCATAACCGTGAAGATTCTCCTCCTTCTTAATTCGCGGTATCGCGAGTGTATTGTATATTTTCTGTGTTTTTAAATAATTACATATATTTTTAAAAGTATATACAGGGTGGTTGTTTGTATGACTACTGCTCAATCTCAGTCTAAAATCTTGTTCTTCTTTCGGGTGGAAAGAAACATGAATGTAATCACGAAATGAAACAACCGAGAAACGTTCATGATTTGAAAATGAATAGTAAATTTCGAATGAATCTGAATCTCATAGAATAACATATGTTTTTTTGTTGGAAATCAAATATAACTTGACCTTAGCTGTTGTTTTCTTTCTATTTATTTATGGAGATTTTGTAAGCAAAAAGTTTACATAACACAAAACGGAAAGAAGATGAAAGATCAAACGAATCTTTATAAAGAACAATCACTTTAAAAAACATTCATATCAATCAATTCAATTATTTATCTTTAGCGTGAGTTTAGAAGATTATGTGTCATACATTTATTTGTAATTTACCTCATTAAGTATCATGCATGTACGTCATAAATATACGTATACACGCTCTGTGTCTCACGTCTGTTAATGCGTAAGACCCCTTTATAGATGTCGAACCCTGTCGATGTTTCCTCTTCCATTTTTAATCCACTATCACTGTTCTTTATTTTCTTCTCCTTCAAATGTTAATGTCAATGGATGTTCGCAGTCGTGCGTCATTATCAAAAAACATCAAATATTTGTTGATACGAAAGAGAAAAAAGGGGGGGGGGGCAGGGGGAGAACATCGCGAATACCCGCGCGACATTGAAATAGAATTCAACCTTAACCTTAATTAAAAAACAAACACACAAAGAAAAAAGAGGAAGCATATAAAATGTAGAGGAAACTAGAAATAAGAACAGAAGAAACCACAACAAAAACAAAAACATACTATTCATTCACCGTCATTCATTCATTCATTCATTCATTCTTACATTCATTTCAGGTGAATTATTGTACACGATGAAAGGATTAAAAAGAGAGAGTGAGAGTGAGAGGAGTGGGTGGAATGGGAGAGAGACACAGACAGAAAGACGGATGATGATGAGATAACGGGGGACAGAGAGGGATAGGATGCGATAAAGAGAGAGCTTCTCCCCCTTCTGACCTCGCTTCTTCCCAGGTTTAACTTTTCTACGTTTTATCTGCGTAACATGACACGTTTTGAGGCTTAAACTGTGAAATTTGTTGTCATAGAGGACTGAAGAATTTCTTCGTCTTTTCTTCCTCTTCATCATCAACACCTTTTCTTCTTTTTCTGGCAGTTTTTTGTCTTGCATGCATAAATTACACAATGTGAGTGACATGTTGTGTCAGTCTTTCTTTATAAGCAACCCCTCAGATAAAAGAAAGCTTTTAGATTGAAACTGTTTTTGCAACCTCATGAATTATTTCGATAAAAATGAGAGAAGACTATAATAATAAATATTAAAAGTAATACACAAAACAATAAATAATCCACAACATTTTTAAAAAACCATGAATAACATGAACTTGAAGAGGAGTAGAGAGGAAAAAAACCCAGTTTCTAGAGGAACAACAAAAAAATAAATTGTTACGGTAAAAAACCTTCAGAAAAATCATTGAAAAAAGAGAACAAATTTTGGGATGCAATTTTTTCTCACTTCTCTCTCGCTCTCCGACCTCTTTCTCCAGTTCACTCTCTCTATTTCTCTTTTGACAATTTTATAAACTTGACATTACATTTTATAATGATTAAACTGTTATAATGAGTTCTATATAAAGATATAGAAGAAGATAACATTGTATAACAAAGTGTATACATTCCATTAAACAAAAGATAAAAATATACGGATAGAAATATTTCCTGTTATCTTAATATAGAAAGAGAAAAAAAAACAAAAAAAACCAAATTAACTGAAAATCGAAAAAATAAAAGAGAAAAATCGCAGACAAGAAAAGCCATTAAAAGCTATTGATAGCTCTTGATAGCTATTAATTTCATCATCATTTTTCTTGAGAAAAAACGCAGAATCATAAAAATAATCTGTTCACATTAAACAGTCGATTTTATTGACTTCTCTGCAGGCAGCCGAAGAAACCCAGGAGAGGAAAAGAAACTCTTTGGTGGTTGGGAAAAAAAAACAAACACCAGCAACACCATCGAGTTTATTTATTTAATGAAAACACAGAAAAATCAACACCATAAAAAAGAAATCTTCTTCAGCCGAATTCTGAGAACGTAGCCACCATTTTTTTAAGCATTTTCTCCTTCATTAGTTTTCACCGCGTACTTCTTTTTTTTTGAGAAAACGTTCAACAAAACGATTTAATTTTATGGGCAAAAAAATTTAATGAAATAATTAGCACAAAGTAAAACATGAAGAAGAAGGAGAAGAACAACAACCCGAAGAAGAAGAAGATGACGAAGAATAGAAGAAGAAAATAGAACGCGATGGAAAAATTATAAATTTTTATGAATAATTTTTCTGCAGTATTAAAATAAACATACATTTTCGGTATAAAGCGAGTATAATCAATACATTGTTTCTGTTGATGTAGTAAAAAACGATGGAGTTTATTTGGTGTCTTTTTCTCTAAATTTCTTTCTTTTTTTCTTTATTTCCCTTTCTCATTCGTCCTCTCCGTTTCTCTTTTCCTCTGAAGTGTCATTAAAAGTTTTCGATTTAAAAACTTCATTTAATTCTTTCCGATACACATTAAAATGGGAATATTTTCACATCGTTCGTTTGTTTCAATGAAAATATTTGCAGTTGTTATTTTATTTTGGATTTTATTTAGAATTATTAGAATTTATATAGTCTTGTAAGTTTGTTTATACTGGTATGTGTGTGGATGCTGATATGAGGGAGGAGGTGGGGGTGGTGTTAGTTTTCTTTTTGTGTTCAGTTGTTTGTTTATTTGCTTTTTTGTTAAAAAGTTTTTCAAATTCAGAGCACTCCCTCTGCTGTGAAGAGAAGATTTTGCTTCGACAGAGTTTCGGCAGTTGTAAAAGAATTAAAGGAATTTTATGCTTTTGTACAATAGTTACAGTGATTTAAATTTTGTTTCTATAACTTTTCATGGTTACTTTAAGGGTCTCTACAAATTCCTTTGAAATGATTTTCGTTCTAGATTTTTGACAATTATTTGAGGAAACAGTTTTTAGGAAGGAAGATAGGAGAGATTTAAGGAAGGCTTTATTCAAGAGATTTTGTTCCAGAGTGCTCTCAGTATCTCCGTCTTTCCTTTCTTCTCACTGCATTCCAATAACGTCAACGCCGATTAATGTCGTCAACAGATTCAACTGTCACGTTAATCAGAGTGTTGAGTGCTAAATTGAAATCATTATAGAAAAGGAAAAAACGAAGGATAAAAAATAAGGCTGTTTTCATTGGAAACACTTTTCGAGTTAATAAAAGCACATTAAAAATTTATGTGAAACAGAAATTCAACCGAAATCACAGATGAAAGGAGAAATAAAATAACACAAAAACAACATCAAAACTCAGCAACCACGATCCTATCCTATCTACGATATCTATAAAGAACCGAATAAAAAATCCTGCCAAAGTAAAAATTAAAACTGACACCAGACGACAAGCTGCAAAACCTACCGACAACCAATTTCTTTAGAAAAAAAAACAACAAGCAGTTGTTTGCTGGAGTGAAACAAAGAACATTTCTATGAAGAGGGAGAGAGAAAATCATAAACCCAAATAAACAGAAAAAATGTAACAAAAAACGAAAGAGAAAAATACAGAAAGAAAATAATAAAAAAGGATGAAAATTAACGAAATAAAAATAATAAAAGCAATAAATAAATTAAAAAATAAAAGTATTTATATAGAGAGATAGAGAGAGATATAAGGATTAAAAGCAAAGATAGAATACGTAGATAGATAAACATATACAGATGCAGATACAAATATCAAAATATACGTATAAAAAACAGATACAATTTAATAGGATCTTTTTCCCCCCCATTAAAATTACTATGTGTGTATGTGTATTAAATAATAGTATATAGTACCTAGATATTCAGAGTGGTAAGCCTTAAAAAGGTCCTTTTTGAAAGAACCCTCAAGGTATCTTCATAAATTGTTTCTTCTAAATTATATTCTATTCTTAGACTTTTGCCTTTTATTAAACTTTCCAGGTCCAAGTTTAACCACTAACCAAGTCTAAAAATAATCTTGATTGCAAGTACTTTTCATAATTTCTTCTCATTAATTAAACATTTTAATCCATCTTAATGCTACTGCGCTTAAATTAAGCTTTATTTATGTTGGACGCATAATAAAATATCCAAAAGAAGTGAGGTAATAAAAATTCAATCCCAAAACACAAAAAGAAGCAGGAAAGGAAAACGAATAAATGCTACATAATTAAGTTAACGACAGCTGTACATCAAAACATGCAGCACCTCCTCCATCACTTCTCCCCATCCCTCTCTTCAGCCCTGCACTTCACATCACATCACCCACTGTTTAAGTTATAAATTAACAAGGAATCAAGGAAAGATTAGTTGAGGTTAGAATAACAGATACGAAAGGGAAGGTGAAAGAGCACAGAAGGACACCATAACAAAAGCTAGAAAGGGAGACCCTGATTTTCCCTAAGAAGTTTTTGTCACAAAATCTTTTATATTTTTAGGGTGCTTTAATTAAAATTCTTGTTGTCTGAAGAGTAGCTCTTAACAGAGTAGCTTGAAGTAAGATTTTAAAATGCACTGAGCCAAATTTTTTCAATTAACGCATTTCTAACGTAAATAATAAAATATTTTTTTTTCTGTTTTCTTTGTTTGCTTTTTTGTTGTTGGGAGTTGGGTATCTTAGTATTTTATGAGGGGTTGCTTCTACCCCCTCCCTCAGTCTTAAGGTTTAAAGTGTGAACAGTGTCGCAAACTGTCGCAGGGTTCAAATAAAATGTGAACGAAGAAAACTTTACTTCCACATCCGAAACCTGTCAAAATTTTTTTTTTCACTGAAGCGTTCATGTTGTCAGTTCAGCAAGAAGAAATTTTTATTAATATCTTGTTTCTTCCGTTGCTTCTTCATCTTCTTTTTCACCCTCTTCTTTCTTACTTTTTTTTCTTGCGTTTTTCTTACTGACACCGACTCCGATATGGTCTCTTATGACGCGTGGTCTTAATGTGTCAAATTTTTCATTTTTCTCGCCACGTCAAGTTTTTTAAACAAGTCTCTGTTTTCTCTGTGCGTCTCCTTGTTTAAAGTTTCATTTTCAGTTTTCTTCTTATCATCCACTTCAACTGAGCTGGATTAACAATTAAAAACAGGAATTTTAGTGAGATTAAAAAAGTGGTTATTGAGAGGATACACAGAGGAAGAAGGAAAAAGTGCCTCATCATTTTATAACTACTCCGTAAAGTTTAAATGATGTCGGAAAATTTTTTTGTAATTTTATTTTCAGTTCATTTTTTATTTCTTTCTTATTAATCTTATTTCATTTTCTAACCTGTTTGAAATTAAGCTTCGATTTGGTTTATGATTAACTGGATTTTATCTTTCTGGAGTATTTTACACGTGATTAAATTAAACGTAATTAACTCTTTTCATTTCAACCCTAAAAACAATGTTGAAAACGTTTCTTTTATCGCTAGAATAATTATGAAGATGAAAAATTAATGAGATGCTTGTGAACATAATTCGAAAAGGTGGCAACCTCATTATTATACCACGATTCTAGTTATTCTTAATTATGATTTTTCGAAAAGTCGAAAAACTTTTTCTTCAGGGTTAACAGATAGAAAAGTTGTCCTTTTTCAAGGATCTTTTTCTTTACTAACTACCAATGAACAAAGGAAGAGAGACTTATAGAGAGAGAGAGGACAATAGAGAGGGGGAGAGAGAAAGAGAGAGAGTTGTGAGAAAGTTATGCGCATATAAATAAAAAAATCAATAAAACCTCTTCATATGTGTTGAATTACTTGTAGTTGAAGAAAATTTTGTTTTTCCTTCTTTTTATGGTAATAATTAAAATACAATCAATATTAACTTGTATATTTTTTTTTTCTTTACAGTTTCCTAGAACTTCCTTCGTAAGCTAAATCGGTAAGTAATTAAAAAAAAATCGAATAACAAGAATAGACAAATAAAGAAGATCGCAAAAAAAAAAATATACACAATTTATCTGAAAAGAATAGAAGAATAAAAATCCTGCAATCCCCTACCAAAAAAAAAAAAAAACAAAATAGAATTACAGAAGTCTAGCTTCCATCACGTAAAACCGCAGTAAAGCCATCTGCAGCAGCATCAGTTGCGGATATCCTGCGGCTGAGGATTCTGTCTGTCTCAAGTTTCAGTGAAGAGTAAGAATTAAAAGGAATGCATAAGAAAAAACAAAAGAAAAACATGTTGCAAGGAAAACTTTCAACGTTCAGCGTCTGCTTTTGTAGAGATTTCGAGGCAGGGAGAATTTTTTTTTGTTTTTCGATGTTTATAATTTTTTGAATTCATTTTTCTTTACTTTCTATTCTTTCTCCTGTTATTAAGTTGTTTTTTTTTCTTTCTGGTTATTCTTTTGTTATTATAACTATTTTGTTTTTGTTAGTTCGATATTTTTATTTAGTACAATATTTTTTCTTTAATTTTGTGTTATTTTTTGCTTTCAGTTGGTTTTTTTTTAATTGATTTTGTTAGGTTTTTTAATAATACTCGTACAATTTTTGTTATATTGGAGAACCCCATACTTTTTTTTCTTTGTTGTTGTTTTCTTTTTATTGAGTTCAACTGCCAAACGTCGTGTTTGGTATAGAAAATCATTACCAACGACGGCAATAACAGCAATAACAATCATAACCATCCCATAAAATTATATCCACAAAAAGATGAGGGTTTCAAACAGCTTTCCAAAACATGCTCATTTCCTTCTTTCACTTCTTTAGTCTTTATTTATTATTTTTACATTTTTTGTTACACTTTTTAAATCTTCGATTACTATTTTTGATTTTTCTTTTTCTTCTTCTACATCGACTTTTGTTTCTACTTCTTCGTTTATTAGTTTCTCTTATGCTTTTACTGGAACTTTTGCTCTTCTTCTTTTTTTTTGATTCCTAAAATGCTGCTATAAATATTTGTGTCGTCGATGTCGAACTTTTTTATAGCTTTGAATTTTCGCTGAGTGAAAGTTATTTTATTGTTATTGCGCTTTGTTGTGGCTGTTATTGCTGTCGTAACTTAAAGTGTGTAACTTCTGTTTAGAACATTTTTCCATTTTGTTTTGATTTTTTTATTCGTTGGTTTTTTTGGAAAATATTTTCTTTTTTTAGTTTTCAGTTTATCATTCAGATCAGAACACTTTACGGAATTTCCGATGCGTCAAAACTGTAACTTTTGGTAAATCGGAAGTAAAAAAAAAGATTTTTAAATTTCATTTAATGGTCCTTTTTCCTTTGAAGCTCATTGTGTATCCCTTTAGAGCTCTTTTGGGATTTAAAAGCCTTCTTTATAGCGCTTTACAGTGCCTTTAGATTTCTGTTACAACACCAAGGACCATTTGTTGTGGGTTTTATAGCCCCATTTAGACTTTCAAAGAAATGCAAAAGATTTGTATTGTTCCCTTATTGAATTTCCTTATACTCTGTTCAGAAAGCCGCAAAAAGCCTCTTCTAGTTCCTTTAAACTCCTTTGTATTCAAAACGTGTCTAGATTATACAAATGCTTGTTTGTACTAAGGGCCTTTTCTGGTTTCTCAGAGCCCAAGAGTATCTTTGCATTTCCTTAGTACCCATATTGACAGTCCTTAAAGACCCGTTTTAGTTCCTTAAGTCAGGGAGTGTAGGAGTGGCTTAAAAAGATTTTTTAAACGGTTGTTGGGAATATTCTATAGAAAGTTCCAGAATTCCCATAAATATCCTTGTAGTCCTTTTCTTTGTTTCTGGGGAGTCGTAAAGTATCTTTGCAATCTCTTAGAACCCATATTTATCCATATTCATCAAGTCTTTTCATATGCAAGGCTTTAGAGGTTAGAAGTTCAACTTTTAATATTTTTATATTAAATGTAATTTAATAATTCAAAACACTCTCAAACGATTTTGCTCTCTTCGAAAAGTATAAAATGTTATAACTTTTGAAAAGTTAAATGGTTTCAAAAGTTAATGGTTTCAATAATGTTTGTTTTTCATCGTAGCAAACCATTTAACATCTTAACAGAGCATTCATTTTTTTAGCTATAGATGCTTTCAACTACAATTAAAACATTTGACTTGATTGGGTTAAAAACTTACTTAGTACCAACATAGCATGGAACAAACAAAACAGGAAACCATGACACATAACATAATACATGACATGACACACAACATGGGGAAATAGCATCCATATCTGTTCACTAACATCAAACCGAGCAGCGTTCTGTACTGATTTCATTGTTAGTGTTCTTTTTATGGAGTGACCACTCTAAACTCTCTCTCTCTGGTTGTCATTTTCCCTTATTTTAAACGTATTGTTGAAAAAATTCGTGTTTTTTCTGTGCTTTGTGGTTGGTGTTTTTATTTTTATTTATTAAAGGTCTACTCTGATTACTTTCACTTTGTCTCATGTTGTAACTTTCTCTCTTGTCTCTTGTCTCTCATCTCTTTCTGGCGCATATGTTGACGACCTTAAGTCGTGGTGGCAATTTCATTGGACTTGAAAATAGTTGTAGGTCAGTCAGGCGGTTTCTTGATGTAACGTTGTCTATAAACGTTGGATAGGATTAAAATCATTACAGTACAGTGGTTGTTGCGATTGGATTTATTTTTGTTTTGCTTGTTGTTATTATTGTGGAGCGTGAAAATAGCTTTCATACACTCGATGAAGGATAATAAAAATGTCTGCGTTGCGTGTAATAAAGCGAACTCATTGATTGAAATAGAATTCAGTGTTCCTATTTAACGACTTTCATCTGATCGACCTTGGATTACAATCTTTATTCTCGCTCACTTTTTCTCATAACCACTCTCATGAATCTTATAAAACATCACTGGATTCAAAGAAGACAGTGATTGCTTTTTGTCCTAAAATCTTAGATAAAATCCACAATGGCCTTAAAATCGTAAAATCAGAAACTATAAAAGAGATAGTAAAATATAAATATATTAAAACAAAAATCAAAAAGGAATGCCAAAAATCGACTGTATAAGATGAACCCTAAAGCAAAATCATCCTATCTTCATTCAAATAAATGAAATCGAAAGCGAAAGCATAAATGAAGTGGAAATTGTGACGTTAAAGCAAAAATTGTCTAAGCAAATAACAAAAGACAAGGTATATAAAAGGGAAAAATACGATAAAAAAAAGAGAAAAACAAAAACAAATAAACTCTGTCTGGTCTCTCTGGCTGACTTTGAGTCTATGAACGATAAACAGTTTACTTGATATCGATTTCGCATTGACACAAATTCGATCTACTCTGTCTATTCTATAATAAAACGTCAAACATCGTAATAAAGGAAGGTGGATGAGACTCTATTTTTAACCCAGCTCAAAGAGTTTATTTGTTTTTAGTAACAAGTTTTATTTTTATCATAAAATCTTCATGATTTTTAGGGAAAAGTGGGTAAACCACACCTATCATTGGATGAGTATAGATGTAAATCCTTGAGTGTGTTATGAGTATTTTATTTATCCTAGATGTAAAAGTATTCAATTATTCCGCTTAACTCACTATCATAGAAAATCTATACACCGAAAACTCTTATATAAGGTGTATTATACAAATAATAGTGGGTGGATCATGCCCATTCTTGGTTTGGTTTGGTCCATTTGCAATACCTATAGCTCTATAAGAGTTGAAAATCATTATCAGATGTCAGAACAAGAAAATGGCGTCAATGACGCTGTTTGATGGTAGCTAAAATGATAGCTTTCCTTACAAAAAGAATTCGAAGATTTCAATTCAGTACAGAGACGTCTGTGAGATTTTTATAGAGCACAGAATCGTCCATTAGAGTCACATCCATTGAACTGTGGATAGATTCACAGGTTTTTATTCACAGTCAAATGAAGTCAGAAATTTAATCAAATTCTTGCTACTTGCTATTGTAAGTTTACTTGTTGTTTTTGTCGGCTGTAATTGTAACTCCTGTTGCTGTTGTTGTTGTAATTCCTGTTGCCGTTGTTGTACTTCTCGTTATTGTAGTTCTCCTTCTTCTCTTCTTCATGATATTCTTTTTCTTTTATACTACGGCTCTGTTCGGCTCATTTGCTTCGCTGTCATTTTGTTTGAGTTCAGATTTCGATGCTGTTTTTGCTTTCATTTTTGTTTTATTACTTTTTTTATGCTCTAAGCTACGAAACTTAATGGAGCTCATGTTTTTATGCCGCAGGAGAATTTGAACTCAAACTTTTGTTTGTTGTTTCTCATGTTACTTTGTGCTTGTTGTTGTTCATGTTCGTTTTTCTTGTTGATGCTGATGCTGATTACTTGACACTGACATCTTTAGGATGTTTAATTATTACCGTTAATTTCGTTGATCCTTCTTCCGTTCTGGAGGTTTTCCCCCATTGCGAGTCTTTGCACCCTCTTTTATTATTTTATTTTGCTGTAGGCGAAGTTTTTGAGCAGTGTTTTTTTTTCTGCTCCCTTCCGCATTCGTTTTGCCTGCCCAGTTTTTGACATACGATAATTATAAAAGTTTATCTGACAAAAGATTAAAAGAAGTACTCAAAATTATTCCAAACAATTTCATTTTTATCGCATTTGAACATTTTGTTTAGATTGAGTTCGTGTACTATATAATAAACATTCGAATATTAGTCTATAAATGTGTGTGTTTATATATCTCACTCCCTCTTTCTCCGTTTTTCCGTCTTCTTCTATTATCCTTTCTTTGTATGCTTAATGAACCTATTTTATTCAACATATTTATCAAATTTAATGTTTGACATGCATGAAAGGTTGTTCTACGCAGAGCTGTAGTCCAGAAATAATACCCAGGGGTAAATTACAAGGGGGCGGGGGCGAAATGTTTGTTGTTGTTGTTTAAAAAACAACTTTCTTGCCTTCAGCATCGTATTTCATGCTGCCCCTTTTTTAAAATTTAAAAGCAGGAACATTTTTAATGATTACTTTTACAATCCACGAACTCCAACTCCAACATCACCCCACCAATTTCTCCACCTCCCTCCCCCTCCGGCAATGCTTTTGCATGCATACAGGGACACATTTCCGAACAAGCTCATGAACTCGTGTCTGTGTTCGGTTTATTAAGTGTTCGCTTATCGTAATCTTCATTAATCATTGCGTTTGCTGGCCAAATAAATTATTTAGGTTGCTGATGTTGTTGTTGTTATACTCGTAGTCGTTGACTCATTACTCCTTAATTTTATGGTGTCTGAAATTATATCACACAAGCGAGCTACACGTAGATTGCATAAGTTTGCGTGCTTTTTTCACTTCGTCCTTAAAAATGCAAGGATTGTAAGGATGTGAGGATTATTTTTACATATTAAAGTGCTTTAGGTAACTTGAGAGGTTGACCATTTTTTAGTAATGTATGTACTTACGTTATAATATTTCTTAATGTTTAGAAGTTCCAGAAGGCTTTCTAAAAGCTTTCCATGCTATGAATCCTTGAACCTTTTTAAAAATGTAGACATTAGGCGAAAGCAAGTGAAGTCATAAAGTTTTCTATGAATTGCTGTATAACTATAAAACATTTTTGCAGCTTGTCATAGATTTATTGCACTTTTAAATCTGTCCTCATAAAGATAATAGATAAAATCATCTCCTAACCTAACCCTAAACCTTTTTGAAGTCTTACTTCAATTTAGGAAACCTTTTTTATAACCTTTTTTATCTTTCGTGAAAGACAGGGTTAGTCTTGAAACCTATTCAAGTTATTTTAGAAAATTCTTTTAAAACATTCCTTTTACCAAAGAAGCACGTCATAAAAGATTTAAACACATTTTCGTGGCAAATATATAGAAATTTTAAGAAATAAGTTTTATGAGACATTTTTAGTGTTTACAACAAACTTTTTTAAAGTAGGTATGAAGAAAGACAACGTAACATTTTAAAAGCTAATTCACTGAATTATCCTTTAATAAACTCTCAATTTAAGTGATGTACTAAAAGTTATAATATCTCTAAAAGTTCTCCGAATAGACGCAAAAAAAAACAAACAAAAACTCTTCCTTAACAAGGAAATTTTTCGCTAATGGAGTTTTAAGTACTTCACTTTGTTTAACACGTTGCCCAACACTAAGTCAAATCAATTACGTGAAGGGTTAAGGGTTAATTTAAACCTGTGCCGTGGCAGTCAAACTGCTCGCGTGACTCTGATTGTTTCTACTGTAAACACTGATTAGCGCATAAAATTGTTCCTGTGGGCCGGAAAGAGTCCTGCAAAACAACCAGGTGCAAAGAGGACGAGAGACGAGCTTCTCTTACAGTTTTTCCTCTGCAACTTGAACAAAAGTTTTCATAATAATTAAGTAATTGTTACAAAAGAATACCAAAAAACACTCCACAGTATTATATATTTCTATAAAACATGCAAAACTTGACGTGACGAGAGACGACAATGAAACTTTACGCTTGAATGATGCTGCCAGTGTTGCCAATTAAAGCGAAATCGAGAGGGGCGAATGCTGAAGAATTATTCAATGACACTTCATAAAATACAATATCTTTCCATAAAGTTTTGCTAATTGTATGAAATACTATTTTATTAGGTTTTTATTTTTAGTAATGATTGAGTTTTCGAAATCTTTTTTAAATTGTTATTAATTTCTATTTTAATTGTTTTTCTAATATTTTATTATTTTTAAAATGAAATTCTTGAAATTATATATTTCTATTTATTTATTTATGTCTTTTTTATTTATCTATAAATTAGTTTATTCTTTTATTATGAGATATTTACGGTTCGAATCTGTAACAATTTCAAAGTAATCCCGTTTTTATTTTTACTAAAATCTCATCATGTTGGCAACCATTTAATGCAAATTTTTATGCAATATTACGAAATTCAATTGAAGTAAAACAAACGTCAAAAATGTGTTGTTTCTGATTTTTTTCTATTAATTTGAATTGTAAATATTTTTTAATAATATTATTGTTTATACAGTGAGTGCTTTTTTGTCATAAACAAAAATAATCAAGAAAAAATAATACAAAATGCAAGGAAAAAACGCGTTTTTTTTTACCTGCTGCAACCGTGACACGAAATGTTTTTAATTTGAATTTTTATTCAACTTTGTTGCAACAGTTTTGGAGATTTTATACATATTATTTTCACTTCAAAAAACTATGGAAAACATGTTGTAATTAGAAATGCAAATATTTACAGCAGGTTTATCGAATGCGTTTCCATTTCTAGTGTTGGGTGGGGGAGTTGGGAAGGGGTGAGCTGAGGGTGGGGAGAAAAGTGGTAACAGGAAAGAGGTTGTGATTACTACAACAAGCACTATAACATGCAACAACAACATAATAATTTGTAGTTTTGTTATTTATAACTTTTTTTAAATCTTGTTGTAATTTCTAAAGATTTCTGTTTTCTTTAAAAAATATTCATTGAAAAACTTTACACGTGTTTGCAAAACTATGGCGCTGATTTTTAGAATTAACAATTTTTGAAACCTTCGTGTTTTCTTTCTTGAAAATTAGATCATCCACCACTTTTTATATTTATATACTCATATTTTCAGGCAGCTTCGAAAGTAGATTATGTAAGTCGATTGCTTAAATAAGTGTTATGTAGAGAAGGTTCCCACAACAACTGTTTCCGTTTCCTCCCTAGGCAACAATATTTTATCGCCCTGGAAAACCTTATAAAAAAATGTACGGGGTGGCATTATTACGTGATTGAAATATCAAACACAGCTACAGAGCTGTTGAATGGATTACATTCGAATGCAGATGGCGTGTTGCAGGTTTTATTAATGTTTTTATTAATATTCCATGAGTTATTCTTGCAATCTATACTATTGTAAATTTATAGTGTGTGTCAATTCCATTCGAAGTGAAATAAAGCTTAAGAATCCCCTGTTTGACCATCTTTGAATATCTAATAAAACAGACACTGAAAAATTTATTAATTATCGAACATTATCATTTAAAAGACCTCAAAACAGATGACGAACAAAAATAGAATAAAAATTATAAAAAATGCAAAAAAAAAAATAACAAAAAAAAGGATAAGCAATAAAATTTTTCCTTGAGGCATTTTTTAGAAAATCATAATCATAATACCAAATAATGCATCTTTATTACATTTGATAACCAGAATATAAACAGTTTAAAAGAATTTCAGGAAAAGCTAAAAACAAAATTTTTCATACAATCAAAATTCTATCCTGGAGCAATCTATACAAATGCAATTTCCGTAGAATGACGTGTATTTAAGGCACACATAAACACACAAACAAATAAAAAAATACACATGCATATGATGAAATATTCAAGGACAGTACAATATAAAATAACGGTTTTATTGGGTTAAGTCACAGATTCGTAGATATATTTAAGTAGAGTAGAGAGATAAATAAGAAGAAATAAAAAGAGATACAGAATAGATAAAAGAACAAAGAAAACAGCAATATTTCTCCTCTCGTCCTCCTTCACATTCTCATTCATGTCATGAAGTTTATTTGAAATAAACCAAAACAAATATAAATAATGTAAAAAAATCCAGTTTAAATAAGCTTTTTAAAAATTGCCTTGATATCGGATAAGAAAGCAACCTGAGAAGCGAGATAAAGAAAGAGAGAGACAGAGAGACAGAGGACTGTAAACGCTTTATAAATCTACAGAGTGAAACAAAAGTTCGCATTCACTGAGAATTAAGTTACACAAAAAATACTAGAAAGAAACATGAGTAACTTAATGATATGAAACGAAGACTGAGACAGAAGAGAAGTCAAGGAAAGAGACAGACAGGGAGATGAGAGAAGTTAGGGACAAAGACAGACAGAGTGGAGAGTGGAAACGAGGGACAGGCGTTGTATAAGGCGGGGTATAAGGTGGATAAAAGGAAAAGAGAAGGTAGAGAAAAAGGCGAGTTACTGAAATAGTGGTGATAAAGAGGGAAGCGATGTAGAGGGAGATAACAACAGAAAGACGGATAAGGAAACGGAATCCTTACGAGGTAGATTTGTAGCGCCACAAAAAACATCTCGTATCGCCGCACGTCATGCCAGAAACACGAACAGATACTCGTAATCAGATTCTCTAAAAATACTGAACAGATTTATTTATTATTTATGCTGAAAACGAAAATAAAGAACAGCTTCAGTAAACATTTCGTTGACGTGATAAACTGATGCAGCTTTAGTAAAATCAAAACAAGAACAAATATAAATCAAATAAAGTGAGTACAGAAAGTTTTTTCGGAAAAAGGTTTTTCAGATTTTCTTACATCAATCTAAAAAAAAACAACAACTCAGTTAATAGAGAGGAGAAAGAATAAAAACGAACGAAGAATAAATGGAACAGCATACACGAGTAAAAACTAAAATAGATTAAATGGACTGAAATAAAATAAACAACTACAGAAATAAAATATTTATAATAAATAAATTGGTCATAAATAAATTCAACTTTCTTGTATTTTATTAATTTTAAACTTATATTTTATTAACATATTTTTTTATTTATTTAGTTTGGCTTTTCAGCTTGATCTGCTTTTGTACCTAATTAAGTTAGTATTTTATTAAGTTGTATTCAAATGAATCCCTTCAATTCAATGACATTTAAATTAAGTGCTTCCCGACCGACCGAACGATCGACCGACCGTCAAACGCTGTCCAATCCATCGCAATTGAACTCGAATTCGATTGCATTTCCGTTTCCTGTGGTGCAGAATGTCAACAGAAACTGTCAATGGCTCGTGATGCTTTCTAAAATTGGTTCATTTTATGCGTGCGTGTTTTTGGCTTGAGCTTGAAATGTTTTTGAATGACATCTTTTCTCGGTTTTGTTTTGTTTTCTCTCTGATTCTCGGTCGTAAATTAAATCAACGTATATGTTTTTTTAAATGTTCTATATATGTATCTATACGTGTGTCCTTTGTGACGTATCCTGTCGTTTGTATAGCGTCATAAGGCTTATATAATATTATATTCTTTTCTTGACACTCTATGATCTTATATACGTGTAACTGCTTCTCTGAAAATTAGTCCACGTTTTCTTGCTTTCATGCTGTGTTCACGTTTTAGAAAAGTCAATGGGAAAAAAGTTTTCCATCTTATGGAATTTTCGTCTTTTTGGGTGTTCACTTTATCGCGAAAGAACTGTAAATATAAAATTTCTTAATGTTGCGAACGTTTGTTATTCTTATCGAGATGTTTTTATATCCTTTTATTATTGTGATGATTATTCAGTGACTTCCTATCATTTAATCAACATATATCCATTACTACTCCACGTCCGTATATCATTATCCTAAATATCTTTACCCTATATAGCATCCTATATTTCCTTATCCTATATATTATCTATAGATTCTTATTATGTTTTGAATTATTTTAGAATGTCACTGCTAGCATTTCAATTAAATTGATTTGTCCTTACTCAGCTTGGTTCTTCCAAGCCCAAAAGTATGCAGCCTTTTTTAACATTTTTCTTCGCGAACTACATCCTTCTATCAAGTGTTTTAAGATATTTTTGCATAATTACTGCATATTTTTAGGGTTTAACAAATTAATTGAGTTGGAGTTGCATATTCATATTATTAGGAGTGCTGGATATTATTACGGAACAATCTTCCTCTCTTTATCTTTCTTCTTTTACTATTCTGAGAAAGACAGAGAGAGAGAGAGAGAGAGAGATAGAGTTGTTAAACTTCACTAAATACTTTGCATACAATAAGTCTTTTGTATTAGTTTAACATACATACATACATAAAAATTAAGTTCTTATAATTTTCTTCATCCGTTTCTTCAGCAGTCTGATTTGAACCCAGCTCCTTGCTGAGAAGCAACAACAGAGTTCAAAATGCACTAAAAATTCAATTCAATTTGCACTTTCTTCACTTCCATTCACACTCAGACACCCACACTCATTACACACACACACACACCCATTCACACAAATGATAATTTCCGTCACACACTCACTCAGTCGGTCGTCATCAAAACACTTGCATAACATCAGTTGGTGGTGGCGTCTTTCAAACGCCTCTCTAGCATCGCTCCAGTGCTTCTCAAGCTGTTCTCTTCGGCGGGATACGGCGGCATCTTGTATCACGAATTCTATTATCCTTGGGTATCCGTCTGCGTTCTAGCATTCTGTTTGCTTCCGTTTATGTCCCTCTCTCCCTCTCTCTCTCTATTCTTCTCCATAATTTTTTATTAGCATATTTTACGATGCATGAGAGCGTGAACGCCTGCATTATAATTTAGTAAATTTTATGTGTCACTTTTCGTTGGATTCCTTCTTTTTTGTTCCAGTTAAACTCACAGCAGAGGGAAAAAATATGTACGGCAGTCAGAGGATAAAATTATCTGTATGAGTTGATAAAAAACAGAACTAACTTAAAATTATGCAAACGATAGTCTAACTTAAAATTATGCAAACGATTTGGCCACAAATTTTCCAAAACAATATTAAATGAGATAAAAATATAGAAAAAGAATTAAGGAAATTTATAGATATATCAACAGCAAGTGTTCATGTAAACTGCTACAAAGAATATCTTCAACGTAACTGTTATATAAACAAACAAACGAATTCTATTTAAATTATGTATATACAAATCAATTGAATAATTGAGCAAATATTATATAATATTGAACGAGTAAAAATTGAAAACAAAATTGAAAACCAATTCTTTGTTTTGTTGTACTTCAATCGTATAGTTTCTGAGAATATATTGTATTAAATTGAATTTTGAAAAATAAGATCCTCTCAGAGATTAGTTTATAATTTACAAAGAACCATAAAATAAAGAAACAAAATAACAAAATTTTCAGCAATACTATTTTAATGAGTTCTGAGTGTAAACAACTGTAATTATAATTTGTTGCTCTCTGTAATTAAAATTTGAAAAAAACAGACCTAAATTCACCATCGATTTGCGGCAATGAATCCTCAATAATTTCCCATAAAATGAAAATAGAAAGTGCACCAATTTATTTGTGGTTATTGTGATGTTCAGAGAATTCTAATTTTTCGGTTCTACCACCCCTCGTTCCCCCCTGCCCATCACCTTCTTTTTCTCACTGTTTATTACATGTTTGTGGTTGCCGTAATTCAATTTCAATTTACGTAAACAAATTTATTTACCAAAAAAAAGGAATACACTTTACACTCGATTAAAGACTCGACGATGCCGGGGTTGAAGTGAAGTGTTTGGGGATTCGGCACACTCAATACTCTTGAGGTTATTCTCTGCGGCTATACGGAATGAAATTTCGATTTATTGGTTCAACGCCACAGGCAGAGAGAGACAGAGAGAGAGAGAAAGCCTGTGGCCAGTGTTAATTGCGTTCAGGTACACATCAGAATCTCCAAGCAAACACATCATCAAATAAGCTCACAAACACAATACCCCCGCCCTCTTCAATCCTTCCCCCCGCACCTCTTCAGTATCTGTCTTTATCTCTGTCTCTGTCTCTCTCTCTTTCTCCCTCTCTCGCTTTCTTTAAAAGCTCTGCAATCCGGATCCTAGGTTTGAGTGCAGTTGAACAAAAAATTTCCAATTAAATTCATTTTTTCTTCAGTTTTTTCCCCACCTTGTAGCTAAAAAATCCGGCTTCAATTCATACAAAAAAGCATCCTTGATTTATTTACACCACGCACTCAGAGGAAGGTGAATTTTTATTGCTATTGATTTTTTTCTTTGTTGACTTGGAATATTCACAACTGAATAAGAGTTTTTTTTTAAATACGAGTCAGTTTTAAGAAAATATAGAAATCAACTTCGAATTGGTAGAAATTTTTATAGGTATGTTCATAAACTAATACGAGGCTAGTACCAAGGTACCAAAAGTACTCCATATTGACGTATACATGGCATTTGTTGTTTGTAAAATTATATAGTAAAAAAATACAAACCCTTTAAGGATAATATAATTTGATACGGAGATAATAAGATTTTCTTTGTTCTTCCAAAGTCCTTTTTTATTCTAAAATAATTTCAACTCTAAAAAACTTAAAAAAAAGTAAAATAATTCACTTTCTCCCCCTTTTACTCTTTTTCATTTCAGTTACTCTTTTAACTCCAAACAAAACGTGAACTTTTTCGCCGTCTTCTAAACCTAAAGAGTCAGAAAACTCAACAATAAAGTGAAAAAAGAACCACCATTTTATAAAATTCAATATGGATTCTGTTAGTGCTGCTGTCGCTGCTGCCTCGGCTGCTGCTGCCGCTGCTAAACGTGTCCAGATCGAGAAAGCGCACAATTTTATGCGTCAGTATCGAGACCCCGAATCACGTGAGCTGAAGAAACTTTCTGCAAATCAATTCATGGATGTTTGGGCACATTACGATAAGGATGGTAAGTGTACCGACTATTCGAACGACCGATTTAGCGTACGCTCAAACAACCGACTGACTGACCAAACGATCGACAAAACGACCAAACGATTTTAATGCATTTTTTATCAATTCACCATCAAGCAACATGATGATTTCACTTCTGGTGAATTTCGAACATGTTTTCATTTTTATTATTAAAATTCTCGCCCATTTCTTGTTCATTTTCCAAATAAATGCAAATCGATTTTCATTTAATTTCAAATGTTTTTTTCTTTTCTATATTCATGCTTCTTTTATTCATCTCACTGTTCTCATTGAAACTCTGTTCTTCTCGTTTTTCCTGTTTCTTTTTATTGCTCTCCTTTAGGAAATGGTTACATCGAAGGCACCGAATTAGATGGATTTTTGCGAGAATTCGTGGCAAGTGCTAATGCAACGGATATTAGCCCGGAAGTAAGTACGAGAGTGAATTGCCACAAGCGACTACATACACGAGTGAATGTGAAAGTGTGTGGATGTGAGAGTGTGTGAATGTGAGAGTGTGTGAATTCGAGAGTGTGGATAATACATGTCATTTGTAAGAATAGAGATGTGAGTGCTGTTAGTTCCAAACAAATGGTACCCGCGGGATATCAGAAGCGCCATTGAACAGCTTCTCACCCACTCATTGACACCAACAAAACATGTATATGGATGTTTTCTATTCTCCCTCTTTTCTCTCTGCCCCACTCTTTTATTCACACTAGAATTTAACTCTAGTTGATATCCTTTATTTCCATTAGAATCAGTTTTTGGTTTTGTTCGATTTTCTTGCTTTGATTTCTGTCTTTTTCTCCTGATTTCATATAAAGAGCAATTTACATTTTATCAGCTCTGGTAACTGTAGCTGTTGTCCTCGAACTGATTTTGTTAAGATTTCTAACACTAAAGAAGAAATCTAAATAAAACATTTCGGGGAATACAAAAGATTCCTTTATATAATAAAGGACAGAAGGAGGTCTTCATAAGAAGCTCTTCAGAACTATAGAAGAAGATTTCTTTAGGAATCATGGATGGACGATGGACATGGACCCTGGATTCATACCCAAAACATGAAAAGGGAAAGAAACTGATACAAAAAAAAGCGGATACTAAATTGTGATGAATACGAGACTCCTAAAAACTATCCTTTATTATCCAAATAAGCACAACGAGTAGTTAATCAGATGGAACTCCTTAGATAACAATCTATAAATTATGTGTTTTAACAGTTGATTTGGATTCAAGGATTCTGAAGCGTGGTTTGACAGTTTACTGGAAGGACCTCATCGAAAACTAAGTGGTGCTCAATATTTTCGGCCGGGAAAAGACATGCTTCTTTCCTCTCTGTTCCCGGGGACCTCCATTTCCCAGTCCGGCAAAGTAAAAGCGTTGGTATTCTAGCCGAAAAAGTTTCTTCTACTGAGGAAAGCTCAGATTCGTAAACAACTCAGCAGAATCTAAAAACAAGATGAAAAGCACTCAAAACATCAACATTTTAATGCGATTACCAAGCAGGAGAAGGCTTATGAACTCTAAGTGATGCTTTGTACAGGAAATAAAAATAAAAACAATTCACACACATTGCTGAGGAGAAAAAAATTTAATAGGAAAACCATTAAAATAAAAATAAATCAAAACAAAACGAAATAAAAAACAATCTATTCTAATCGACATCTGCTATGTGAATGTCATATCATGCTTTTCTTCCATGACTAAACAAAATACAGCGAATAATAGACATCGATGCCTTGAAGCGCCTAGAAAACAATAACAAATATAAAAAAAAACAATACAATTTGTCCACTTTTCCACGAAGATGCTTTTGAAAGTTGTATTTCTTATCCATCCTGAGGCTGTTCAACAGGTTCAACAAACAAAAGGATGAAAAGAATCGAAAAAATTCTTGTTGTTATACTGCAAATAACAGTCATAAAAATATTATTGCTAATATTACAGTTGTTGTTGGTGGTGTTTCTGTGGTTGTTGCTCTTGATTTCTTCGCATTTCTTCAGTTGTTGTTTCTCTAGTTTCTTTTCTTTTTTATTGTTCTTGAGTTGCTCTTCACGCTGTAATAACTATTGTATTGTCTTCTTTTGCATTTTCCTTTCTTTTATAAAGTGCAATTTTCGTTAGGCTTGAGAAGTTTAATCGGAAATGCTTTTGTATAACAATAGTCTAGAGTTAAATGTAAGTAACGAGGAAAGGTTGGACGAGCTACAAGTTCCGCATCTAAGAATCAAGATTCATAAATTTCATGAATGGAAGAATTGACTCAAACGGAATAATGACATTATTATTAAATCCTTAAGTGAATCATTGAAGGATAATAATAATGAGAAATCACAGAAAAGAAAAACAAAAAAATAAAAGAAAATATTAAATATAAAATTAAATAAAGTGAAAATAATATAAATCCTGTGGTTGGCCAAATGAAATTTTAGGAAATAATAGGAATGGGGAAAAATTCATGATTCTTCGGAGGAAAATTACTCTAATTCTTTAGTATTGTTATTTGTTGCCATTTTTATCTTATCGAAGGACCAACTTTTGTTTCAACGTTTTTTTTTTCTGTTTAAAATCTGTGCCCTGTGATTTAGTTTGCTAGTTTGGGGAAAACTTAAGTAGCCAGCTACAAGTTTATCAGCAACTAGTTCCCTACACAGCGCAACACACATATACACTCACATTAGGATATGGGGGATACCCTAAACCACGTACACACACAGTTACACATACTACACCATACGCAAGCATACTCATTCGCTGATGCAAACACTATCTCAATAGTTTTCGATGCTTTAAGAGTTTAGTAAAGCTAACTTTTAGAGTCATAAATTAATTTTAAACTTGAAAAACAATCTCCGTATAGAAATGTTAAGCAAAGTGTGAAGATAGCATGGATGACAGAGAAAGGGTGTCCTATCTCTATCTCTCAACACAACAGGAATGTCTTAAATCTACAAAATTCAATATTTTTTGCGAAGCATCATCATTAAAAAGAGTGCTTTTCTAGGAGTGAACAATGTTAATTGATGGTTCTAATTTATAACATTCTTAATGGCAAAAATTGTGAGATCCAATCCAACTTCTTGTTGCAATTGTTGTTATTGTGTTATTGTAATTGTTGTTATTGTAATTGTTAACACCCTAATGCTGATGCAGATAAATGAGTTCTTGGAATAAAACACAATCAACAAATCATTAAACGAATCGCAAGTACAACAAATGTTGAACAAAGTTTTAAGTTCAAACTAGTTGATGATATTGTTTTAAAAGACCAACAACAGTAAGAAGAGAAGAGGAGGAATAACAAGAGTAACAATAAGAAGAGTAAAAAGAAAAGAAAAAGTAGAGGAAGAGGGGGGAAAAAGAAGATAGAAATCTTTTCTATCTTCTTTTCCAAAGAAGAATTTTCCAAAGAAGAATTAAGTTTGAAAACACAGAGGGAAAGACTGAGTGAGAAAGAGAGAGATGGAGAGATAATAGAGATGGGTCAAATGGTTGAAGAAGGAAGGAGAATAGGGAAGAAGGAGAAGATGGTTAGGAGAGAATACAATAAGAAGTAAGAAGAGAGCAGATATCAGATAATTCTTGGCAAAGGTTACATATTATATAAAACAAATGGCTATCTTCTTCTAATTCAACTCTAAGATGATGACGATGGTGATGATTATAATGGCGATAATGGTATTAAGGATGATGATAATGATGTTTTTCCTTAACTTCTAACATCTACCATGTTTGCAGAAATGTTAAATATGGAGATTTGTTAAAAGTTAAGAAATTACTGTCCTTTTTTTCAGTAGAGTTTATGCGAGAGTGTGTATGTGTGCATATTTGTATGTTATCCTGTTTGTGTATATGTTATTACGCCAGATTCTTTCCTTATCTCGACATCATCATTATTATTATTAAACAAATATCTTTAATAATATAACAATAAATAGTTATAATATTACTTTCTCAAATTTCTATAATTTCTCTGATTCCAAATGTTTCCTTCGTTTTTATCTTTATATCTTTGTGTTTCTCTTTCATCTCTTTGTTTCTCTATTGAATTGTAGTTTTTGCGTTTATCTGATTTATACGTCCGGACAACGTATGAATGTCTCATTAACCGAGTCCTGATTCTGATTTAAGAATCAATTGTCTTCCTTTACTTCTAAGAATAAGAATAATAGAAGAAAAAATGTCCAAGTTCTTTTTATGCGTTCTCCCCTTCAGATGCATTACGCCACTACAGATAAGTCGTCCATTTGTCCTCAGTGATCTGGAAAAATGGTGTCCTCTCTCTCCGGACGACAGCAAATTTTATGGTTCTTCCGTTTCTGAATGTTCAGAGTGGGACATTGAAATTTGTAAGATTTTCCTGTATGGTTTTCTAGCAATATGAGTACAATAAGCATCAAAAAGAGGAAAAGAAAGAAGAAAGCGAATAAAATTGGTGAATGGACGAATAAAGAATAAAGGAAAGCCTGGGAAATATTAAGAAAAAGAGTGAAACGAAACAAGAGAAAGAAAAAAGAAAGAAGAGAAAACAGAGTAAAAGAGAAAAAGGAATAAGGAAAGGAAGACATTTCTACATATAAGTGAAGTGTGTGAATTTGTAAAGTTTTTAGGAAAATGAAAAAAATTGCTGGTGGTTCTCTGGTGAGAATGGTTATGAAAGGAACATTTCTCATTACTTGATTCTTTTATGCAAATAATCACATGAGGACATGAGAAATCTATGAGTGAAATAATCTATTCATTTCAACGGGGTGCAAAAAATGGGTGCAGTCAAAATACAAACCAAGAAATGGAAAAACTTACAAGAACTTTTTTAAAGAGTGGTTAAATCGTGCTCATGGCCTTAAAGGAATTCAACGAAAAGAAAGATAAAATGCACCATCAACTTCGTTTCCTTTCCTTCAGCAATTGTTTTGCATCATCGATTTCTAAATAAGCAAAAAAAGGTTTTCTTAACTAAATGGTTCCCCCCAAAAATAGGTTTAAAAAGAATCCGAAATAATCATCATATTAGATTGTACAAGAACAGAGGTTGCCAGAGGTGACAGTAGTTCCTTGTGAACAAGTGGCATAGGAGGCATACAATTTCAGATAATCTTTTGAAAGGAACTCTATAAAGCAGAACATTAAAAAAAAACCCATCACAACACAAAAGAAAGAAGCAACCTTTGTTGTCAAATACACACAATCACACGAGCAAACAGAAACACACACACACATAATCCATTACACAGACACACATACATGGGCACACACATAGAGGCACATATACGAGTATATCGTGTATATTTTTACTCACTCTTTTTTCATAAGAAACTCAGTAAATCGCGTGATGTGAGAGCATAGATTATAACTGAATTTGAGAAAGATCAAAGCCATCGTTTTTTTTTCTTCGTTTTATCTTCGTTTTCTTATTCGTTTATATAATTCTGATTTGCTTTTCTACCCCAACTGAATGCTTTGTTGCATATTTTCAGGCTGTCACCGACACGATGCTGGGCGAATTGAAATCCTGCTTTATGGAGGCCTACGATGATAATCAAGATGGCAAAATAGATATCAGAGAGGTAAGTAAGAGCCACGGATGAGGGTGAGAAACTGGCTAAAGCTCTGTTCTAGAGCAGTAGTAGTAAAAGCAACAATAAAAGCAGCAATAAAACTAATAATAAATAGACCCAGATATACACTCAGTTAAACTGAAAGGAAGAAAACTTTCGTTTAAGAAAGGGGTTGTTTTTAAGGATATGAAACTAAAAGAATGATGCGGGTTCTGTACGGCGTGAAATAAAATGAAATTTCAAGAATTTAGAACTTTTGAAAAGATCAAAATTGTAAAAACTTTTAAAGCATTTAAAAATCTTTATAAATTGATATGATTTGTACTTCATAATTGAATTAAAAATTAATTTTATACTTTACTTCAAATTAAAAATTATTTGTTATTTGTAAATTTTTATATACACAAATTATTTATGATTTCATTAAAAATTTGGATTAAATTATTGTACTTTCCATTATCTTACATTATTGCATAACTTGTATACCAAAAATTGTTTGTATTTGCATTTAAAAAATTATACAACAACTTTTGATTTACATAACATAATTATTTTCAAAAAAGTTTAAATGTGTTGCTCTGAATGCTCTGAAGCAGCAGCAGCAACAGAAGCATCAGCAACAGCAAAAGCAGCATAAAAAAACGACTGTTTTACGTAACAAAGAACAAGATAAGCCAACAACGATGACAACAGACCGTAATTGATGTTTATTGACAATGAAAGCAACAAGGACAACGATAGACACAAATTGGCAGAGGCAGGCTCTGAAAGCGAGGTCAACGCTTAAGAGAGGTCAAGAAAGAAAGGAGTAAGCAACCAGCATGCCATGTAATGCAATCAGGACGACGAGCAGAGAGCTCAAAAATGGGGTAACCACACGACACACGCAAACAAACACCAACAGAAAGAGATGCAGACACACATACATTTCAACAGTGCCTGAAAGCATGCGGCGAGTTCCAAAGCTAGGAACTGAACAAAATGGAAAAATGGGCCAACAAACATAAGCTAACAAAGAAAAACCAACAACTAACCAGCTTCAAGAGAAGTGAAGCATTCAAGTTGCTCGAAGCAACAACAACTCGAAAGCAACAAAGCGTATGAAGAATCAACGGCAGCAAAGAACAGCGCCCACCCCCGTCCCTCTTCGGCCTCCCCATCCCACCCCACAAACCGCGATTGTTACTGAACATGCGCGCATGCATTAAATACGTTTTCGTTTCTGCTTCACTTATTTTAAGCCAAGTTTAATGAATGACAAACTTTTGTGAAGCCGCAACAAGTCGTGCCAACCGAATCGTGTCGAGAAACTGAATGCGTGTGTTTAGTCATCTGCGGAAGAACGGAGCAGTGGAGGTGGCATGGTGGAGGTGGTTCTGTGGTTGCAGTTGCCCTTCCTTCTCTCCACTGAAGAACTGCCAGCTGAGCGGTTGTCGTTGCCGTCCTCTTTGTTGTTGGTTCTCTTCAGCTTCCTTGCTTTGATTTTTCTTTGTTGGCTCGACTAGATTCTTGAAACGCTTCAAGGACATCCCGCTACACAACGCTATTGCCAACAACACGCTTTACTGCATTCGAATGAAAATTAAACACTTTCGCGGGTCGCCTTTTTTGTGGTACACAACATCGTCACGGTTGCTATTCTTAAGGACTCATATTAAGGATTCGTATTAAAGATGTCTAAACTGCAACATTTTACAGCTTAAAAATAATTTTACAGATTATTTGCTTAAGTATCCTAAGTATCATCTTTCAGAATATTTTGTATTTAATAATTGAATTGAGGGTCAGTCAGTTATTCTTGAGCTTCTCTTAGAAGCGGACCACTTAAAAAAGTGTTGTTTCAGGATTCACTATGCATATATTCATTTTGTAAGAATAATCGACATCTTAGAAGAATATCGCGGAATTTTCTAATGAAAAATGTTTTTTAAAAATATACAAAATTCTAAAATTCCGGAATTTATCCATCATTTCTCGTGTCTAACAAAACTCTTGCTAATTGAACGAAATTGAATTATTTAGCAACGTTTCCGTAAACTTGAATTGCATTTTTCTTTTCTATGTTCTTTCTTTTGGCGAATTCTACAGTGAATTCTCGCCGTGCTGAAAACACACACGATTAAAAAGAAAATTTATTGTTTCCTTAGAAAAAGAAAATAACAAAACATCGTTTCCTTGCGCTATTTTATCTTCTTGCTCTTTATAAATAAATAAATAAACAACTACTACTAAGTTGCGGTTTTCTATCTCTTTCTCTTTATTTACAGCTCGCTCAATTGTTGCCGATGGAGGAAAACTTTCTGCTGCTCTTTAGATTTGATAATCCGCTTGAATCGAGTGTGGAATTTATGAAGGTACGTCATGTAGTATTACGTGTTTCGGGGAGGGGGAGGAATTCTCTTCTCAGTGTCGGTTTCATTGTGAAACGGCATTTTTCTCTATTTTCCCTGCATTTTCGTGGCAGCCTTAGACGCAGCCTGATTTATTTTTTTACCACAAACGGTAAATTAATTAAAATTGTTAAGAAATTGTTTTAAATACATTTTACGACTTGACGATTCCTTAGTAATTCAATTCCTTGTGGTTAAAATGTTTCATTGAAACTAAGTTGAAATTTATTTGTGGTTATTCTTGGAATTATGAATCATTTTTTACACATATCTACATCTTTAATCTAACTTTTATCTACATATCTTCAAATAATTTTTCATTCAAAATCTCTATAAAATTGTCTGCTTTTTGTATAGATTTGGCGTGAATACGATACCGATAACAGCGGTTATATTGAAGCCGATGAACTGAAGAACTTCCTAAGGGATCTTCTTAAAGAAGCCAAGAAAATCAATGATGTGTCCGAGGATAAACTAATTGAATACACAGACACCATGGTGAGTACGAAAGCAAATAATTTTCAGTTAATTGGATAAAAAACCTTATATATTATTAAGATTTTATTAACTTTAAGTTGGAAAACCTGAAGCACAGTTTAAGGCTTCAATAAAAAGTAAATGTTTTTAATGACGCATATAAAACACATCATTTAAAAATATTGTAATATTGTATTGTGAATTTTGTATAATAAATAATACATTTTCTAAATTTTATTTCATTTATTATTTAAATAAATGATGATCACCTTCAAAGCCGAATCAATTATTGAATCGCCTAAAATGCTACACGCATTTTATTCACACCGCAGCAACAGCTGCTGGAAAAACAATACGTTTATAATGGAAAATCCCTGCAGACAAAACAAACGCAGAGCTAATTTTAATCTCGTTGTATGAATTATTCATGTGTGAGTTTGTGAGCTGTTCGTGTGTGTGTGTGTGTGTGTGTGTGTGTGCCATCTAACACTTGTCATTACATCCGAATAAATTTCCTCCTTATTCATTAGTTGAGAGACACCGATTCATTGAAGCTCATCTGAGCCCCGCAGGCGATGTTTAGCTTTTTGCATCTCATTTTGAATAAAGCACCGATTGTTATGGAAGACCGACTCGACTTTAGTTGACATCAGTTGAAGTGGCGGAAATTAATCTCAATCGCAATGCGGAATTAATTAACACACTCAGTGTGTAAATCTCTTTCTATTCTTCCTCTCTCTCTCTTTCTTTGTAGGGAACAGCTTTAGAATTTATATTTAAAACGCCGTTTAAGTGAGGAGAAATCAGATTTTCAAAAATATCTACAATTTTCTCGGAAATATATATATGTATATATAAATATTAAGACTATTTAACCGAATCGAAAAGTAAAATTATAGAACTAGTAAATGTACAAGGGAAGCAAAGAGAAGGAAATAGAATTGAAGAGAGGAGAGCCAGAAAGAGAAAGAGATAGAGACATAAAACTCTAAACCTATCTTCAAAGTCGCTAATTTCTCCCCATCAATTAAACAAAAAATAAACCGAATAACTATAGAAACAACAACCTTTCTTATTTCTTCCTTCTCTTCTTTTCCCCAAGAAATAATAACTTCCATGTTCGTAAAGAAAAAATGCACAAAAAAGTGTCAACAATAGTTAAGCATGATGAATTAAGCAACAAGCATGACAGAATAAGTCAACCCCAACCTCAACCGGAACCGGAACCGCAAGAGCTTTCCTTGTTTTTCTTTTCGTTTTTCTTCTGAGCATAGAGAAGTAAACATTTCATTGGTTGAGCAGTGAGCTCTGTTTAATTTTTCTTATTTATTCCTATTTTTGTCATTTTCTTTGCCTATTTTACTTTATTTATTTTTTCTCTTTTTTTATTTATATTTCTTTTTATAGGGTGATCCATTGGCTGGTTTCTTTTCATTATTTTTGTATCTTTTTCTTTTCGCTTTTCTGCTCTGGTGTTGATTTTATTCTTTTCTGTTATTACTCATTATAAATTTAAAAATTATGTCCCTATTTTAAAATCCGGTCCCTATTTTAATGTCCTTTCTGATGGCGCCAAAAATTACGATAGAAAAATGTACCCTTTAAAAACTTTTTAATTACGCTTTTAATCGGTTTACTTCTTTTTACGAGAATATTTATTTTATGGTTTATGCTTTGACACTTTGATCTTTGAGTTTGAACAAGATTGTGTAAAATGTGGGCAAAACTGTGCAAAGAGTGTAAGGAAGAAAATTAGTTTATGAGAATTGTGATTTAATGGGTTAGGTATTTATAATAATTCTGATGAAATTTATTACTTAGGTGATTATAAAGCCGAATTCTAGAGATTCTCCCTTTCCTTAATGGCAAAAACTTTCATTGAGGATGGTTGAACAAAAGAGTTTAAAGCATTATAAGGTTTAAAGAAAATTCAAATGCTTGAAGACTGATTGAGGTTAAATAAAATATTTTTAATCCTTAAGTGGAGTAAAATAATTTAGAATGGCTTAAAGAACGTATAAAAGATTAAAGATTGATTGAGATCAAATACAAAATATTAGATTCTTAATTGAATTAAAAGTTTGGACTTTAGAATGATTTAAAGAACTTAAAAACTTAACAGATTGATTGAGAAGAAATACAAAATATATAATAAATTCTTAAAAATTGAGTGAAGGTAAAACTTCAAATTCCATTGAATCTCCGCGTCAGTAAAACAAATCTCTGGTTTAGATTAAATCTCTTTACCACAAAATTCAATATCTAAGCAACAAGATACCTTGACTCATGCGATTCAGCAGATCCAAGAGATTATAATGAAAGTGAGGAATCATCATATCAGTGTTTAAAGAATCACCATCTTTTATTTTGCGTCACATGAATTTTTCGCATCCTGCTGCTTAAATCTTTTAAGCTTTGTGGATTTTTTAAATGTTCAAGAAAAATTGAAGAAAAAACTGACGCACACTCCGATCAGAGGGTTGAACCGTCATTCAATCAGTCACTCGCTGCCTCAATGTATTTGTCAGAACCTTCTTATATGTCACCCGGAGGAAACGCGAGTCACGTATGTGCAATAGTAAAAATAGAACGAAAACTATACCATAAAACGTTTGCTCCTCCGCAAGAGTAATAAAATTAAACGGCACCACCATAAAAATCGTCCTTGCATTTGTCTTAACTCACATGACACTTGGGAAATATTTTTCGTCAGACAGTTTTTGAGGCTTTGTAGCGGTTCATAGAATTTATTGATAATAAAGATTATGATGGTATTTATTATTCTGATGATGTAGCCAATAGTTGCTTATGTATTCTTTTTCCTTTCTTCGTTATAGCTACAAGTCTTTGATGCCAATAAAGATGGTCGTTTGCAGCTCTCCGAAATGGCCAAGTAAGTCAATAATTCAGTCATTATTTTTAGGGCTTTCTCAAAATTGTGTTGTATGAGTTGTGGTAGAATTTTAAAGATAAATGAAAGCATTAACAGAAAAAGGACCGAAACATACAGAAAAAGCCGAAGAAAATGAGAAAAAAGAGTACAAAATATGAGAAATAGCAAAGAAAATAAATAAAAAGGAAAACAGAAGATGGAGAAAATAAAAATATGAAGAAGTGTTTTCTTTTTTTCTTTCTTTTTTTCTCTTAAACATTTAAATAGAAACCAGCTGATGGCCCACCCTATATAATCATTTTTTCCCTTCCTCTCCAGATTACTTCCGGTCAAAGAGAACTTCCTGTGCCGTCAGGTATTCAAGGTGAGTAGAAGCTTGAAGATTTATTCTTTTATAATAAGTTTAGAGATTAACTAATATAATTAATGTATATTTAATACATATGTATTTTTAAATATTACAAATTAACAGAATATTTATTTAAAAGTATTTGGTCTTCATATTTAAATGCATTTCATAAAATAAATTTATTTAAAGATATTTTATATAAAGATTTAAACTTAGTTAATAAATATTAGTGCTTGCTTCTCACGAATTCATTAAATAAGAAAAGTAATTGTTTTTAATCTAAAATATTTAAAAAAATCACCTTTCTTCGTACAAAAATTTATTTTAATTGCAGTTGTTATTTTTTATATGAAGTCATTTTAAGTAATACAAAATTAGGATTAGATAAAACAATTGAAGGAGAAAAATTAAATAGTTTTCTTTAAAATCACAAAATTTACACAAAAAAAAAAAAAAAAATAAAAATGAAGAATTTTCTAATAAAAACAAAATTAAATAATTTTTGTTAAAAATCATATGAAATTATAAAACAAATAACTATAAAAATTTTTTATAATAACGTTCTTTTTAAAATTTAAATATTAATTATAATAATTAAAAAGCACATAAAAATTATATTAAAAAAGTTTAAAAAGTTCAAAAATGTAAAAAACACTATAAAAAATTAATGTGAAATTAAAAATTAAAAATCATAGAATAAATAAATAAATATTTTTCGGTTTTATTACATGGAAAATATAAAGAAAAATAGACGAAGGGTGGTCAAAAGTTTCCTCAAAAGAGCCTTCAGTCTGCTTTATTAATTAATTGTTACTCATACGACACGATGTTTAATTTTCATCATCCAGCCGATTAAAGCTGAAAATTATATATTGAGGAAGTAATTTTTATTATTTTCTCGCCTTATCGCATCATTGGCGTTGCCACCAGATTGTGTTGAGGCATTTTTATAATCATCAGCGATAAATAAAGGAGGGGAGGGGGTACTTACTGCTGGTGTGGCTGCATTTGAAAGATTTATTTGACATACTCAATGGAACCAATTATTTTTTGTATCCTCCCAAGTCATTTAATAGATGAGAGCGAATGAGAGAGTGAGAGGGAGAAAGAGCGAGAGAGTGAAATTTCCAACTTTTTATTACTTCATTTTATGACTGCTTTTTACTGCTTCATTGTTCGAATTGAGAACACAGCAGGCGCGAGATTACGAAGAGTTGCTTCAAGAGCCACCGACAGATGGCGGGCAGCAGATCGTAAACATTTAAAGGAGGTTAAATAAGGGGGAAAACCACAACGATGATGAAAACTACGATGAGAAAACCTACAAAGAAATCAACAGCAATAACAACAAAGAAACAATCGCACATTAATAACAACAACTATAAGGGAGCAAAAAAAAAAAAACAACAACAGCGATTATTTACCATTGCAATTCACCCCTCAAAAAATGCAATTAATTATATGGCTTTCGTGTGGTTTTCGGTGTTAATGTTTCTGTTGTCTACAGCTTCAACTGGACACTCGTAAATTATTTTACTGGATTTGAAATTGGCAGCAACTACTTTTCCCGATGTTCATCTACTGTTGTTGCTTTTCAACCAATCAGTTTTTTTTTTGTGCTTTTGTTGTTATTTGTTCGAAGGTGCAGCAGCTGATTTACTACTAAAAGATTAACACCACTGAAGGGAAAGTTTATATACAGCACTTAATAAAGGAGTGTAGTTAAAATGTTGGAGAACAATTGCTGATGTGAATCGTTTTATCGTTCAACAATACATTACATATATTTGTGATTCCAAAATAAATGGAAACTTGAAGCAAAAAAAAAAAAAAAGAAAACAACTGGTTGTAAAGAATCTTCCCTTTAGTATTTATTTCTTGATATTTACGCAACACATCGAAGCAAACAAATCTTCAGATTATCAAGAGCAACAGCAAAAGGAACAGCAACTTAATCAACAACAACTGAATCAACAACAAGTAAATTTAAATTTAAATTTTCAATATCTTGATATTCAATACAGTTGTTTGTTGCTCGCAATCACATTCTTAAGAATGACATTGAATTTTTCTCAATTGAATTCAAAGAATTGAATTTCTTCCTTTTACTTTACTTTACTTTATTTTATGTATTATTTGCTCAGCTCAATATCATGGTTTGTGTTGTTTTTTCTTTCTGTTGCACCAACACACTCGTGGCAGCAAGCTTTTACATTTATTACTCAGCAACAACTTCAATAAAATGGTGCACATGACATGTCAGACGCATGTTGCAAGTCGATCCCTTTCAACTTTGCTGCGAGGCAGTAGAATTGATTTGTTGTGGGTTGCGTGGGGTGATGTAGATTCCTGTTACGTGTTGCGTGGGTGTGAGTGTGAGTGCGAGTGTTGTATACAACTAGTAGAGCATGAAGCACATGCACACGTATCGAGTTCTACAAACGTATACAAGCAAAACTGATTGATGTGTGAATATAATTCACGGTGTCATTGAAAACATGCACGGATTTAAGTGTAAATGTGTGTGTGGATGTGTGCTATGTAAGTGTATGTGTGTATATGATTGTCCTTGTTCGTCTGCAGACAGCCAACCAGTGTAACCAGTTGTATTTCGAAGCGAAGTCCTTCAAGTATTATGCAATGCGTACATCTTTTTGGTTGTGTGTCGTCCGTGTTTTCTACGTGATTCTCTTAATGACGCTGGTGATCGTCAATTTCAATTTCATGCTTGCATGTTGATTTTATGTATGTTAAATCTCTCTGATTTGACTTTCAGGGAAGACAGGAAACCAGACTTAAAGGCAACCAAAAATTTAATGAAAGTCGTTATTAAATCCATGGGTAATTTACGAAAAACTGTTCGATAATATTTCATTGAAGTAATGCCTAAGTTATTGTATTTTTTCAGTTAAGTGCAATTACATTTCAATGTAAATAAATCTCAGTTCAGTTAGTTTCTAAAAATGTGTAGAATTGCCTCCAAACACGGATTTTAATCTTTGTATACAAACTTAATGAAGCATAAATCATCGGAAACCTAAAAAAACTTTACGAAATGCAATCAAATTAAGATTAATAGCAATGTTAAGCGAGGAAGAGAGAGAAACAGAGAAAGAAAGAGAAAGGCAGATAGACACACACTTATAATTATGGTGAATAAATGAGTAAAACTTTAATTTGTGACTCTGAAACTTTCACAACAAATATTTTCCCGACAAATGTTGTTTGCTTTATGTTCAGTCTAAATGAAAAATAAAGTAAATCGAAAATCATTTCTAACAAAATGAGGAAAACTTTATATACAAGTGGAAGTATGTATATTTAATTATTTTCAGTCTAAAAATGTGTAAACATCAAAACATTTATTCAACTCAAGCTAACTTTTTGCACCTTGTTATTTGGCTAGCAGCCAAAAACTACAAAAATTATAAAAACAAGAAGAAGAAGGAGCGTAACCAGAAATATTTAAACAAATATTTACATTTCTATGAAGTTTTCCTCACTATTATAAATGCAAACTAAAATTTGAAATGAGTTTATAAAGAAATACGCAAAAAACTGGATAAATTGTGAAGCGAAAAATTAGCAAACAAGCCCCCAAAATTTGCGATTATTTTCAGTTCTTAAATTTTGAGATATATTAAATGAATTGCAGAGAAAGTAAAAATATTCCCAAAAGCCTTAATTAAAATATAATTAAAAAACTTTTTGTATGTACATACATATGTAGAGAAAATATTTATGAGAAAAAATAAATAAATAATAAACGAAACTAATAATTGTCAAAATCTAATAAGAAGCTGCCTAAAAGCAAGCAACACAAAAAGCCGAACTGCAACAGCATCATTGTTGTTGCTGCTGTTAGCGAAACAAAGCTTTCTCTATCTACAATACTTAAAATCTGGCCTTGTTTCACAACCCGGCCTGATTCACAGGCTGTTTCCATGTCTGCTTCACACCCGTCATTCCTTCCTTCCTGACTGCTTCACTGCTTTCACTTCGGGGAAGTACAATTTTATAGCATCTCCTTCTATCCATCAACCTTCCCTTCTATCCACCAACCTACCCTCCTACCCCATCCATCCCCTCTCTACTTAACTGGCGCCTACTTTCCTGGTTTTCCTGATGTTATTTTTGTCGGTGTTGAGTTTTTATGACTTTCATTCGAGTTCGTCGCTTTTATTGTTGTTTTTACTTTCGGGCGCCTTTTTGCTGCCATGTCACTGCCACTAAATTGGCCACTTGTTGCTCTTTTGTACATTTTATGACCCAACATAAACGAAGCAGCAACGAAAATTACAGATTTTACACTACGTACAAAAACATCCAACACTCTGTCGAAATTTTCTATTTTTTTTTTTTGGTCTTCTCGATAAAATTCTGCAACATGTTGGGATAAAAAGGTACACCATGCATATCGACATTATGATGAAGTTTAAAGGAATTTAAAAGCTAAAGTTTCGCTTCAATTTGGAAAATGAATTAATTATTCCGGAATGAAACTACTTGAGAGAAATCATTTAAGTTCTACAATAGAATTCATATATCAAACCTCTTTCTCATAAAAATATACAGATTTGATTGATACACAAATCTGGCATCACTTTCTTGTAGCTTCTGTGACAGCTTCAAGCAATGTCATTCTTCCGTTTACTCCGAACTTTTATATCCGGAGTGAGCATAACTTTCTAGCGTAACAGTTCAATAAATTCAACAACTACATACTCGTTTCTTTCCTTACATTTACAGTGATTTCGATGTAGTCCATTAGAGTCACTGGCATAACAATGGCTCTAAAAGCTGCTACCTTAACCCACCTTCGGCTACACTTAATGTCAATCAAGTCCAATCATTAGTACCTTTCCGAAGTTCCATTACTTTCTGAATATACCTCCTCTTCTACTTCTACCTTTCTGCGTCTTCGAAAACTTCATACACTTTCTAGATTGTTCAGTACAATACAGCGTTTCCACTACACTGATTCCTCATAGACTTTTAAAGTGCTCGCTAGACTACAATTTGATCCGAACTTTTATACTAATGTATATATAATTGAAAGAATATACGTATATACTTCTCCATATTTACCACTCGTCCTTTAATACGTTACAAACGTGAGAACAAAGTGACGCTACGCTATCCTTTCGGGTGTAGGGTATCAAAAGATACTTTCTTTTAACTCCAATTTTGCTTTGTGACAGATTGACAGATGGCGGAATCAATTAATTCGAGTGGCACGAGTGTACTTAAGAGCTACCATCAGAAACTCTGTCACAAGTTTAAGTTTTTCGGACACACCTGCGGCTGGGTTTACAATTTGCACCTTGTAACCTATACACACACACAGACACACACACACACATACACCCACATTAGAACTTTCATTTACACACGAGTATATAAAGTGAAGATATACACACCTTCAACAACAACAAACATGCTGGCAGCTGGCACTGATTAATACATTTCCACTGCAAGCGTATCAATTTTAGTTAGAAAAGAATAGTTATACTTTTTCAGTGTAACAAAGGAACACTAGAGGGAGACGGAGAGGAGGGAGTGGAAATAATGGAGGCTGATAAATGTACAAAATACATCGATTGTGATGGCGTAGTGCACGCATTGAAGTGCACTTCAGATGGTGCTTCTTTCCATTCAATTCACACAAACAAGCAAACTTTGTTTCCATAAATTTTTCATTTTTTCTTTCTGTACGTTTTACATACATTTAAACATAAAATTCTCGATAACATTTTCTACTTGTCTCGTCTAGACTTTATTTATTTTATAAATGGTGGATAGATTTGAATGATTAATTAATTGATGAATCGATTGATGAATTAATAAAATTGGCTTATGTGTCATGCCACGAATACACCCATCAGCTTGAGTGATGCACGCATCATGATGATCCATCTGACAGTGGCCATTGGGTGTTATCCTTTACCTTCTCGCCATTGAATGTTATCCTTTACCTTATCGCGAGCGCACGGTTTATGCAACTCAATTTTGCTTATTAACAAAAGTTCTTGCATAATAAACAACATTAAATAATTAATAAACTACATTAATTTTCGTCTTATTGCTAGCTTTTCTTTTTCATGACTTGACTCTTGAAAACTTCTTGCTTTCTAACTTAAACTTTTTTAAACCTTTGTAAACTTTTTTAGTAATATAATATTTTAAAAGATTCAAATAGAATTCAATTGGGTGAATTTTTCACTTGACTTGTTTTTAACCCTTTTTTTGTTTATCTTATTTTATCAGAAGACGTAATATAAACATATAAAACAAAACTTTTCAAAACTTTCAACTTTATTTTTACTCTTCGATTTTTATTTCCTCTTCCATTTTTTAGAGTATTGAAATTTTCCGAAATTGAATTCCGATATTTTTACTTCAATTATGATTGAGAGCACGTTTCTTCCACTTGACAAAATTTTACTTTTTACTCAAATTGTAAATTGTTCACGTACTTCTTTTGGGTGTAGTTCAAAGATAGAGGGAGGGGTGTGGGGAAGTAGGCGAAAATTCCAGTTAATTAAACTGAGTAAAGGTGGTAAATCGTAAGTACAGCGTACCCAACACCGAAATTGATGATTTTGGTCTCTTCATCAAGCAAGCAAATAAAGGTTAAAAGAATTACCCTTTTTTTCCCGTTTTTATTAGTTGACAAGATAAACAAGAATATTTTAAAATTAATAAACTGTATATATTAATAATTTAAAATGGTTAGGATTATATAATTTGGGATCCTTAATAAATTATATATTCTAATTCTTTGAATTGGTTTCTTTTTATTTTCTCCTTCTTCTCATTCTACTTCTAAACTTCTTCTTCACTTCTGTTTTACTTTTCAGTGTCCTCTTTTTTTTATTACTTTAATATTTTATACTGTTTATTCAATATTCTATCTTTGGAAAGCTTCAAAAAATTCTTTAAAAGAAAACCCTATTTTTATGCTTTAATTTGAGTCGTATTCTGAACTTTTATTTATCATGCCTTCTCTCTTGAAAACTGTTCTTGTTTTGTAACTCAACTAAAGCCATGAAGAATGGAATTTCAGAGTTCACAAGTTTTAACAACCCAACTAATTGCAGAACAACATTTACTGTGCCATTTCAGAACGGGGCAGTTAAGAACTACGACACTCCTGACTCTCTTGACTCAACTTGATGTTGATATAAAAATTTAAAACTCTTTTTGTCCTTCCTTTTCTCTTCAACTGAATATAACTTTAAACGAAATAAAATTTTAGGAGGTTGTTCTCATCGCTCGTTACTCTCTCCCACTTTCTGATGTAATTCGGTAGTAAAAAGGTTTTAAAATTGTATATCATTTTATAAGTTTCGGTAAGTGACATCGGATTATCATCGGATGCTTTCTTTTTTAATGGTTGTATTTTTACTAGCAAAGAAGTTTTTATCTTTTGCTTTATTAAAGTTATTCGAAAAGAAATTCGTTTTTAGACGACATTTGTCCTCAACAAGTCCAAAAATTGCTTAATATTAATGTTTTAAAAATGTTCTTTTACATTCCGTATAAATCATGACATTTCATTTAAATTACATATTATATTTACATACGAAACCCGAATCTTAATATTTACACTAAATACAACACATATGATGAAAATATATTTAAAGCAAATAAAATCAAAAAGCACAATCAACAAGGGATAAAAAAATAAACTCAACTCATAAATGCGAGGATATTTGGTAGGATATGAAAATAAAGACAGTACCACATGAACATGAATATAAAAGGACATTTATAACTAAACCGACACACAGAGACAGATCTCTGTTCACACATTCTTGCGATTACTGTTTACATAACACACAAATTCATATCGTTGAGTGTTCTGCTCTCTTAAAATCTCAAAGTTAAACGAGTATCTACGGGGCAGGATTAAAAATCTGGTGTACAGGAAAACGGGAGGAAGAAGGATGTGGTGCTTGCACAAAGCTTTGTGTGCTAATGCGTGGTGAAAGAGTGTAGATTGTAGCAGTGGAATACAGAATTTATGAGCGTTTAACCAGGTGAACTGACTTTACACTTTGTACACAGAGAGAAACGAACAGAATCAGAAATAATTAATATTTTAGAAAATGAAAAGAATGCTAAACAGGGATTTTTTAAGGAGTTCTTCAACCTATAATGGAATTTTACTGTTTGTCAAGGTGACAGAAAACTCAGAGGATGACAGAAAACTCATTAAGAAAAGAAAGAAAGAAAAGAGCTCTTAAATTGTCGTTAGAATATGAAACCTTAACAGCTAGCAAATATTAACTATAAATGTGAATGTGGTGACTTTAGATAACCATCCAGAATACGGCTGTATACCGAGTTATGAACCTTTTTTATCGTTAATCATTGTGTTAAAAATGTAATAATTTTCAATGAAGAAATTAAAGAAACAATTCAACAGCAACGTTAAAGTTTTGATACATTGAAATTTTTCCCAGTGTACGAGAGAACCATTTGAACTGCATATCGTATAGTGACTCATACTCCGAACTGCTACCGACTCCGAGTTGCTAGCCACCGACAAATGTGTACTTAGGTGCATACTAATGAGTGTCCTGATACGTGTGTCCTGGGACGTGAGATGCATTGAGTGCGTGTGTTTCACGCTGTTGATTTTTCATTTTCCAACATTTTGCACTCAACAGTTTCATTTTGAGTACGAAACGCGGAGTAAAGCTCTCTAGTGTGGGTCTATGTGTGTGTGTGTGTGTTTTGGCTACCAGCGTTAATAAATATTTGCATCTACTCATATGTGTGTATTTATACACCGTGATGTCTTTCTAAGCTTTTCTTCTATTTCAGTCATGCATCATCCGCTCGAATCCTCTGCATGATTACGAAATCCTTACAAAGAAGAATTTCGTGGTTGATGTACAACAAGAACAAAAAATGTATTTGCCTGGGTTTGAAGTTTAACTGGTAGCAGAAAGAAAGAGAATAGAAAACACAGAAAGAGAGAGAGGGAGAGTGGTAGACATGGAAGAACTAAGATAAATGATAGTGCAGATCAGAAAAGAATGACAGGGTTAAGCGCTGTATAATCTTCACCGAGCAATTAGCTTTTTACGCTTTGGCATAATTTTTTGGGTTGCCACCATAATTTTTAATTTATATCCCGTATCCTTGCAGACCCTTGACCTGACACTAAACCTCATGGGGATGGGATTAGACTCGGGAACTAATTACTTAATCCATAAAATGAATTATTAAGGTTTAATTCATTTTTATTCATAACCATTCATAAAGCTATTAACCAACCTTAGTTTTTAATCCTTTATCACTAAATTGGATGAAATTCGAATAAATCTGAGTTTATTAAATTATATTATGAACTTCAAAATTCAGGGCCTTTCGCTATTTCATTTATACAAAACCATGGCAGAAAATTAAAAAGATTTTTATTCCCTCTTTTGGCATTTAATTTGTGATTTTAGGACCTCTTCAACGAATTTTTTAATTGCATCATTTCCCATACTATTTGCCTTTATCCTTGACTCTGTTCTTTTCTTTGGTTTATTTTCAATGGTTTTTGTTCTCCAATCCTCACCATAGCAGTGTGTCATCAGGATTACATTTTTTCGCCCCAGACGACATGAAAAGCCAGCCTCTTTTTGTGTTTTTTGTGTATTTTTTCTTTATAGTCGTCTCGTCGTTCCCATCGTCGCCACTTCGTCTTTGGGGCGTCTTTTCTTAATAAATACATTTTGTCCTTAAGTGCAGCTGCCAACAATTATCTTCCGTTTTTCACTTCCTTCCTTCCTTTCGTCCTTCCCTCCTTCACCTGTCTTTATGTCTTTATATACTATACGTTTTACAAAAAGGAATCGCTTGTCTTTGGCGTCATCTCCTGCGGCTGGCTTTAATTTTAATAATAAATTATTAAGGATGTCAACGGAACAACGCGCTGTGAAATGACAGCAAGCAGCATGACATCATATTCTGCAGTGTACTCTCTACAACTACAACAACTACGTTGAACAGGACATAAGTTCTTCATCTCGACTCCGGATGCCTTCCAACATCGTGATGATTTTAAAGCTGATGGTTGATGGTGATGTAAATTTATGGTCTTTTCTTTCGGGGCGCTCTTGAATTTTAGACCTACTCTTAAAAATTTAACGTAGAACAAATTCAATTCTGTGTTGAAATTCTGGAAAAGAATTCTAGAAACTATTCATTAACTAGAACTAGAAGAAACTATATGATTCCTCTATATGTTATGCTCTATGTTATGATCTATATATGCTCTAAACTTCATGGTTTTCAGATGTTTTTTATTGATGTCTTAAATAATAATAAAAATAAAAACAAGAAATGAAAGCAAAAGAAATAAAAACTTCTACTTTTTACTCTCCATATTATCTGGGATAAAAAATTCTTCAAATAGTATAGAGACTATATACAGACACTTTACAGATAAAAGAAAAACATAAAAATACATGACACAAGACAGGATATCAATAAGAAATTGAATCCAAAAAACAAACAAACAATGAAGTAAAAAGATAAAACCGAATACAATAACAACAGAAGAAACCAAATACGAACGATAAAAAAGACCGAGCGAACTTCGAACAGGAAGAAAATATTAGGAAACGGAAAGGTAATAAAAACATTAAAAAAAAGGAAGAAAACAACACAAATACAGCCAGTCACTCGGTTTTCATAAGTTTTGTTTCAAGCAATTAAATCTATTTTACGCTTGAATAAGTTTTTTCAGTTACCAAGCAAATTTTGTGGAAGAACAAAAAGCAACTGAAGAAAAAAAGGGGGAGAAAACCCAGTGAAGAAAAAGGAACCGGAAAAAGAGAAGCGGAAAAACAAGTGACGAAAAAAATCAATCGGAAAAAGAGAAGCGGAAAAACAATAAAACTTTACTTGTAGAATATTTTTTCACACCTTGAATTAAATGAAAATACTTTGAAGCAGGCAAAAACGGCTTCGGAAGAGGAATCTTCGCACATCTGAGTACAGTCACAGTAAAACCACGCCAACTGCTATCGTTAACTACACAGACAATTTATTAAATCTGCTGTTTATGTTGTATAGATTAAAACATTAATAAATATATTATTTGTGAAACCATTCTTGCTAAGTAAAGCAAACAGATTACGGAAATCACGGCAGCAAAGAGACTGGTCAAGGTCATGTTTACAGAGAGAGACAGAGAGAAAATAAAAAGGGTAAACCCACAACAACAAAGATATTATTATACCGTCGTTGTTGTAACTTTTATATCTATGTTAATCTTGACAAAACCAAAACATTTCATTGCATTCGCTTACTATCGCTTTTTTCACAGATAGCAAAGTACGTAAAACTTGAGAAAGATGAAAAACAAAGAAAAGAAAAACAAGAATTTGTTTTTTATTTTAAAAAAAAGAGGGAAGGAAAGACGAGATACAAAATGGAATACACAGCAAAAGGAATAGAATAGAAAAAGACAAAAAAATAACCAAAGGAACTGCATACGCGAATGAATGTGAATGAATTTTTTCCCCCTTTTCAATGAGTGTACTTAAACATGCACACATGCACACAAACACACATACACACACACACACACTCAGAAGGAGACGAAGCAAAGTAAAGTCAACCAGCCAACAAGCCACGCTAAACAAGCAAGCGGTTCAGTCAGTCAGTCAAAGCTTTAAATATTTTAGCATTAAAAAAGACACGTTAAAAAGCTGCCATCGCAGCACATTTAAATTTATTTCCACAGCTCTCACAAGCTGTACAAATTTTTGTTGCAATAAATTTTGCGCCAAGTTGGCAACATTTTCACTTTTAATGAACGTCTTTATTACGTTTCTAATACGTTCGGCAAACAGCAGCCATCCAGCAACCAGCCACCCAACCACACCCCACCAGTGTTGCCTAACGGAAAAAACCACAAAAAATAAAACGGAAGCGTAACCACGATAGTGTTGGCTGGCTGGCGATCAGGCGATGTTACGAGCTGCAGAGATGAAGAGCTGCAGACTCGAGCTTGTTTTGGCTTTCGGCCAAACTAACGGCGGACTTTCATACATATTCAACAAAAGATTCTATGGAAATAAAACAAGAATCTCTTCGGAATAAAGCAAACGAATAGAAAAGAAAGAAATCATCATACAGAAAAGAAAGAAATCATCATATATAACAGCGAGTGATTGAGGCAAACAGTTATGTCGCTGATGACAGTTACAAGAACTGCCATCGCCCACCACATCCTCGTATCGTTGTTGTTTTTTTACATTGTATGGCATAAAAAGAACGAAAAAAAATGATTGTTACTGATTTGCTTTGTCATCACAAATCGGTCGAGAAAAAGGATTCGGTTCAGTTTATCAGTCAGAAAGGAAGGTCATTAAAAAAAAATTAAGTGGAAAAAATGGACTACGTTTAACGAATACGATGACTACAACGAAAAAACGTGATTCAATGAGAATGATTTGAGTTGGATTGAGTGACTGAAGAGTTCCGGAACCGAAGAAAAAAGCAGAATGTGGGAAAAATACGAGTATATTTCTGAGAACTTAGAATTGAGACTTTGAAGAGGGTTTTTCTTTAAGAACTTTTAAATATTCAGTTCGATGTTTTTAAAGAAAGAAAATTTGTATTCATTTTACAAAAAACGTTTAAATCCAATAAAAATGTTTAATAAAAACCATATATAACCAATAATCTACAATCTTCAGTTAAACTTCTTTAAATATAATATATCAAAATAATTAATTATTTATATATGTACATGTATATTGATAATAATAAACAAAAATAATAATAATAAATACAGAAAATAAAAAACAACATGAATATTCTGTAAAACTTATAAAAAATATAAAAATAAAATCAAATGATAAAAATTTATTATTTAATTTTTGAAAACAATATTTTTATTTTATTAAACTTTTCTTAGCATGTTTCGCACTGAAAAATAATAATTACAATTGTTAAACTTCGATAAATTTTGCTAAATTTGAAACAAAAATTTTAATTAATAATTTAAATTATTAATAGTTTTAGTTTTACAGCTCTTTTTTACTATCTCTCGCTACAAACTGTCATATAGCACCCTTTAGCTTTAGCTATTAAAATCTTATTATAAATTATATACATAAACTTAAAGCATTTGATCTAAATATCTAGTTTCTTTCAAATTTTCTTCCACTTTATCCTTCACTGCTTTTTATTAACTCCCGAAATGAAAATCACAAAAACAAAATCACAAAACTGCACGCATGTAAATTGACTGCAATTTCTCTTTAATACACTTACTTATTATTCAATCTACTACTAAATTTACTACTAAATATACTACTAATAATACTACTATATTAATTATTATCCCACTTTGCTAACATATTTTTCTAATATTTACTACAATATCTAAATATTTGTTTACAATTACCATAATCCTACTACTAATACTATTGTATTTTATATATTTTCTACTACTCTCTCACCATTTTCTACTACTCTTCTCTACTTTTTTACTACTACTCTGTTAAACGTAAAATATTTACTTAAACAATTATTTATACAATGCAAATACATCCTTAAAATATGGTCAAAATACATAATTTTTTTGTGAAATCAACAACAAAAATTACAACAACTACAACCATCACTTCCCCACCATCACTACTATTCTACAACAAATAAACAACAACAACCAATCGCACACTGTGTGTGTGTCTGTTCCATAAATAATTTGCACAAATATTCCAATAAAATACACAAACAAAAAGGAGGGCATCGAAGTAAGTATGTTTAAAAAAAAACATTTGTACTCTGTAAAAAATGTGTTCAGACATTTTTTCGTTTTAATATTTGTTTCTGTTAACAAACTAGTTTTTGTTGTCAATTCTAATTTACTTAATTAAGTAATCATTTGTTTGAAGTTAAGTATAATGAAAAATTAAATAAATATTTTCAATAAACACAATAAACGTTTTCGTTGTTGTTTGCAGAGGAAAAATGTTGCAAAACAATCGTTTGTTTCTGTTTTTGGCCGAGTTTAGTTCATAATTTTGTTGTTTAACTTGTAAATTGTTTGTACAAACAAAAAATTTAATAACCTTTATATTATTACAATTTAATGTTTGTTTATCTGTTTAATTGCTCTTATTTTTATTCATATCTGTTGAGCTTTAATTTCTGTGAAGCTATAAACTCCGTTAAGCTTTTAAAACTCTGTTAAACTTTAACCTCTGCTAAGCTTTTAAAACTACGTTCCGTATATATAAAAAATACAATATAATATTTTCTATCTTTTTAGTAAAATATTTTATTCTCTGGTAAACTTTTTCCTCACGTAAACTATAATCTATTAGTTTTCATTTCCATTAAATGGCTTTCTCTGTTCAAACTATTTTCTCTGTTAAGCAGCTTTTCTGTTATCCTTTCGACAAGCAAATTCGCTCTTTTGCTGAGTTTTCTATGTTAAATGTTAAGTCTCTGTTAAATCTCTGTTGTAACACATCAAATGTTATGTTGTTTCATTATTTTTACTGTTCTTTATAACACAGTTACCTTTATTTATTTTAAATAAAAACATATTGAAATTTTTTTACTTTCACAATTCTATAATATTTAATTTGATTTACCGTTTTCTCAATATTAACAAATTATTTCCAACACATTCAAAGCAAAAACTTTAAACAAAAAACGTATACAAATTATGAAATCAAAATCAAGCTTTTTCCCGAACTGAGAAGTAGAATTTTTATGCTTATTGCACACGTAGTACGTAGTTACTAATTATATCAAGTGTCTAATTAAATACTGCTGCTGGTTAAAAGTAGTTATTTATTAAAAGTATGTAGTTTCTAATTAAGTGCATGATTTTAGAGTTGGAATGCTGGAAATTGAATTTGAAAGGGCATGAAATAAATTTACCAATTTTAATTAACAGTTTTACGTATTATAACAAAAAATCAATCATTGATACATACATACATGCATATTCACGTACATTATTTTCTCTTCAAAGAAACACCTGCACAAAATTCACATGTAAGGAAATCATTTTAATCGAGAAAAAATACGTAACAAACACGCAACGTCCACATTTTTTAGCCTAATCGATCGTAATCGAGCTCATTTATAATGCTACGTTATGTTTACTTGTTTCCTGTATTGAAAAACCTAAATACCAAAAAAAAAAAATAAAAAAAAAACAAAAGAAAGATAATCAGGAAGTACAACAACAATCAATAAAATAGATTAAAGAAGACTAAAACAACCATGAGAGAAAAATTAAATGTGTACTTTACACGAATTTCCGATTTAAGTTAGCGATTTAATTGAAGGAGGAAAGCTAAAAAGTTTGATTTTATTTTTATACTCATACGTCACTCACAAATGTTGTTTTTGTTGCTTTCTGATTGAAGTTTGAGGTTTTCCTTAGATATAGTATATATTAAATATATTTCTTATAGAATTATATATCATATAAAAGTTGTGCATTTTATTAATATACATAATTTTCACAAAAGTCGTTGTCAGAAACCAAGTTTAACATATTTTTACAATTTTCTGAATTAATTAAGCAAACAGAGCTTTAGCTCGAAAAGTGGAGGATAAACACACAGACACATAGACCCACACACACATGAATACACTACTATACAGAAGATATCTCACTCGCTATCTGAAGAGCTCAATTTTAATAACACGAGTAAAATGAAAAATTTCATTATAATAAAGCGTATCCAGGCGAATGTATTCTTGTACTTAAGAATGAAGAATACATAAAATAAACGTCGCAGCAAAAGCAGATGAAGATGAAAGGATAACATTTTACTAGAGAGCTTATTTTTCTATGAAATAATCCTAAATTTAAAAGTTAACCATTATTTTAACTCAATCCTTAAATAAAAATGTTCGAGATTCAACAGAACTTAAGACAAAATTCCGTGAAATAAAGTTTAACTGAAAATAAAAAGATATATTAAAAAAAACTTACAAATAAATAAAAAGAAATATATATAGTATTATAGTATAGTAGTATATAGTCACAGCAATATATATATTACATATAATATAAATATATGAATAAATTACTATTCTAAATAATATTGATTATTTAATAAAATATATAAACCTTTGTTAAAGTTGAGCTACAGAGAGAGAGAGAGAGAGAGAGAGAGAGAGAGAGAGAGAAAGAGAGATAGAACACACCTGAAAAATTTTAGAAAGAAACCAAAATATTTGCATCTATACGCTGAGCCATTGGCTGGTTTCTTTTTTCATTAAATAATAAATTTAAATTTTATTAAAGAATTCGAAAAGAAACCAGCCGATGGCCCACCCTTTATATGTCAGTAAAAACAGGTGAAAAGAAAACCTATGTACAATATGTATGTATGTATATGTTAGTTAAAATCGAACAACCAAAAATATGTATACCACGCTGAGAAAGAAATACATATTTTAAAAAAGTAAAAACATTTTTTTTAACTTCCGTCAAATGAAAATCTGAAATCTCCTTCCTGAACACAACAAAATTTTTTTTCTTTTCTACTTCTTCCTTCCTTCTGCGGATTCGCGGATGATGCTGTTACCTTGGATGATTTTGCTGTTGCTTCTTGGATGATGTTGCTTCCTCTGTTGCTGTTATTGTTGAAACTTCAGGGTGCGGCCAAGTTGACAAAGGAAGACATTGAAAAAGTTTTCTCTCTTTACGATCGGGTAAGTTTTCCTCCTCCGCCTTTTTGGCTGCGAGCTTGAAGATTCTTGATTTTTTATTCTTGTTGTTGTTTTGCTTCTTCTGATTATTGTTGTTTTGCTTTTTTTATTGTTGTTTTGCTTTTTTTATTATTGTTTTGTTACTTTTTACGAAGAACTCTTCTGAGTAAACATCTGTTGAAATTATAACCACGCTTCTCGATTTTAATTTAATGAATTCCATAAATTTTGTTGAAATTGAATTTTTATTTTCGTACTCTGCATTTTTAAAATAAAAAATTGATATATATTTTCTGCATTCATTTAATATTTCAATGTGAAGCTATTCGAGGCATATATTTAATATATTTCCATCACATTAATATTTTGAAAAGAATGCTCATAAATTAAGTGCACGTGTAGGGTTGCTCATCGGCTGGTTTCTTTTGAAATTAAATACAAAATTAAAAAAAAAAGTAATTTCAACTGAATTAAGTAATTCAAAAAGAAACCAGCCGATGGCCCACACGTAATCTGTGAGTGAGACTTCCTTTTACTGTAATTACGTATATTTAATTCGTTTTGTTTATATTCATTTTATTTTATTATTACAGAAATTATTATTACAATTATGAAACTTTATTATGAACTTATTATACAATAATTATAAGTGATTTTATTATAATTTATTACAAAAAATATGCATCGACTCAAAGTAGACTTTTTTCTTTTTTGTCCGCCTGTCGTTCAGCTTTTGCTGTGAATTTTCTGCATTTCAAGCATTTTTCACAAGTAAATCATTCATATAATTTGCATAAAATGCTTCCTCTGCAAATATAAGCATATGATTTGTATAGAAACATTTTTTCATACAAACTGAATTCTATAGATGAATATTTTTCTTATCAAAGCATTTAATTTTGATTGAATAATATTGACGAATCAGGAATAAAAATATTTTTTTCCGGATATCGAACGTACAAAGCAAATACCTTAGCTTTTTGCCATTTCTTTCCTCTTTAGAAAAATAGACTTATAAATTATGTAAGGAAAAAAGAGTATATACTTATAAAAATACAGCATAACATTTGTAAATGTAATGGATAGGAATTTTATGCGCATAAAATAAAATTAAATCAAAATATCAAGAATGCAGAAAGAAAATCGAAATAATTTTAAGTATGAAACAACAATTCAAAGCAGTAATATTTCAACAAAAGTTTAACCCTTTAACACGCACCATTTTAAAAGATGTTCATACGAATATTAAATTCTATAAAGACTAGAAACTAAAGCCATCACCTGAAAACATAGAAAGAAAGGGAGAGTTTAAACAATAATAATTATAAAATATCCATGCGAATCCAAATCCTGGAGACTAGCAGGATAACACGTTATCTACTACGTCACCGAAGACCTTTAAACTTACATTTTTCAACCAGTTAATAAAGTTGAATCGGATTTTAGCAAGAAAAACGAACATTTTTTCAAATGAATTTTCTTAAAAAGTTTGTTATTATTTATTGTCTTTATAATAAAATCATATAAAATGACAACTTAGACCTTGACAAGGCCTTAAAGGGTTAAGAGTTGTACACACGCATCAACATGCTGAGTGTAAATGCAAAGCATACTTTTAGGCAGTAATGTAAATGTTTCTTATTTATAGAAGAAGTTATGCAATTTTAGGCAATTCTTTAGCACCCTTTTTTCATTCCAATTCCAAACCCTTTCTCCTTCATTCTTCCCTACTCTTAACATTATAGAGTAGCTCTTCTCTACCTTCTTTTATAATCCTCCCAAACAAAACTTCGAAAACTTTCTCGCATTTGCATTCTTGTTATACTTTCCTCTTCAATGTAACAAAATAGAAATCATTTCCGATCGACTTCAATAATTCAAACATATTTCGACAGTATTGCTTTTTATTTTTCAACAGTATTGCTTTTTGTTTTTCAACAGTATTGCTCTTTGTTTTTAACTGTATTGATTTTTTTAGTGCTTCCGAAGGTGCTTGAATTTAATTTACGACCAGAAATCGGCTGAAATCAGAATTCGAAGTCAGCTCGAGCCCGAAGATTGCATAATTTAAGGTGTTTAATTCGGTTGCGGCGGCTTCTATTGAATGAATTTAAAATTCAAATTTGGCTTTCCTTTTATTTATCCGATTCCTTTTAATTTTATTCGATTTTATTTTGTGGGTTGTTGAATTCTATATTGAAACATTGTATTTATTAAAGGTTTTTTGATTTCTGATTTTTAAATTCTATGCCTCGCTTATTTTTGCTTCGTTATTTAAACAGGATAACAGCGGCTCAATAGAGAACGAAGAACTCAAAGGATTCCTCAAGGATTTGTTGGAATTAGTCAAGAAGGTGAGACAAGAGAACTATATAATATATTCCTTTTTCCTTCTTTAAATTTTTCTGCTCCTTTTTTTACAATTTTTCATTTAATTCATTTTTCAATCTCGTTCTATTCTATTATATTTACCTCACCTCGCACACAGGATGATTATGATGCTCAGGATCTGGGCGCCTTCGAAGAGACGATTTTGCGTGGTGTCGGCTACGATAAGGAAGGCAAAATTTCACGTAAAGAGCTGACAATGATACTGTTAACTCTCGCAAAGATGCCCCCAGAGGAAGATCAATAAATAAATCAACTCTCCACGAACAGAAACGAAACAAAATCAACAAATAACTTTTTGTAGTTAATAAGTGTTTAAAAACTATTGCATAAAAATTAAAAATATAAACGATTCGAGTGCGAAAAAATCTACAAATTTAAAAAAGAAATTCATTAATTAAAGGATATCAATTTTATAAAGAAAAACAAACAAACAACACAAGCAAAGTATAAACGGAAACGCAAACACTTTAAATAATTTAAATACTAACATAAAAGATCTAAAGAAATTGTGTACTTTAAAGCGAAATCTTTCAATTCTTTACAAAACTAAACTACATACTATAGAATGTTACTACGTAGTAAATAACAAAAAGGAACAAAAAAGCAAGCAAAAAAAAGGAACACTCAAAGTTAATCTCAGTATTTATTCTTCAAAATCTTTAATATGGAAATTAATATGAAAAAGTTATGCAATTTTATTCCTTCCTAATAAAATTTGTACTCAATACTGATTTCCAAATATGTATTTTCTCTGAATTTTTTCGCAGTATTTTCTTTACTTATAATCTTTCCTGTTATTCTTAGAAAAGGACTTCGAATATTTTTAAAAGCGGTGTTTTAAAGTAAACCAGGCAAAAGATTCTATATAAAATCAACAAACAAACAAATTAACAAAAACAAGAAACAAATCGAGAAACAAACAACAAACAGATACAAATTCAAGCCACAAAAGTAAACATCGATTTTTTCTAAACAGTTGTTCTTTGCCACTTTTAGTGTTGTTAAAAATATAAGTGTTGAAAGAAATTCTTTTAATTAAAATGGTTTTGAAACAATTATATGTATTAATATAAAAAATATATAGTTTATGGTATTTTAATAGTTGTATTTGTATTTGATAAATAAATTTAGCTAATATTCAGTCCACTCCAGAATGAGAATGAATTTTTACAATAATAATATATTTAAATGTGTTTTTATTATTAAGAGAGAAAGAAAATAGATTTTTACAAAAGCAGTTTTATTTTCTATTTGATATAAATAAAAAAGGGGTACAATACAAAAGCATACAATTAAAAAATCACACAACCAACAACAAAAAATACAAAGAAGGTGTATTTATAGTATGTATGCTGGGTGTTTCAGATATAAAATCATAAGAAAGAAGAAACATCTACTACTTCTATTACAAGTTTTATACAATTTACACTTCTTATTTCAGTAACTTCTTAAATATTTCTTAGTAACTCTCAGCACTTGAGTCATAAGTAACAAGAGGCCATTTTGATTCGCATTTTGTTCGCAATTTCAGATGAATTCTCGCTTCTCTGCTCCAAAATCGTTTTATTTGAAAAAGAAAAACAAATTTATGTGGATTTCCTAAGAGTTTCAATTAATTTCTACGCTTTCAGTTTTCTTTTTTCCTTGGAAAACAGTATTCTATGATTTAACGATTTTTTAATAAAGCTTGCCGCCACTTATTTGAAATCCAATTGAAATGTCCTCGATTTATATGCTCCTCGATATTCATGTCCTCATCCGATTCATATACTGACAGAATAATCAATCCATTCTATAAGAGCTCACTTTTAATGCGCTGCTCACGATGCAGTATCTTTGTTCAGTTATGATGCCTTTAAGCTCAATTAAGTAGATCCTTGAAGGATTGATAATGTGCTCATTGAAGGGTGGGAAATGTGTTGAGATGAGATAAAAAAATGCATAAAAATGTGGATGAGTGGAAGGAGAGAGAAACACAAACAGAAAGTGGAAGGAAACGGATTAAAAATCGAGCTACTTAAAGAAGGAAATAAAAAAATGTGTAGATGGAAATAAATCAGCGATTTCGAATTCATAAATCAACGATATTAATTCAAGAACACTGAAGGCTAAAAACAAAATCCATTGTAACAGGATATGCATTTTAATAGATTCGAGTGAGAAATAAATTAAATTAAAAACGATGATTTTATGATGTTTATGAGAAGAACATTTAAAAAATGTTAAAGTATTTAAATTTTTTTAAACTTTTCCCTTCCATTTAAAATTTTATTATAACGTACTAGCTTTTCTTTAAATATTTTTAGTCACTTTTTGTATTACAAGAATTATAACTTAGTGAAATGTATTACTGTTTATTTTGAGCATTATTTTAATGCATTATATCCACTTAACCTCGAATATTTATCAACACAGATCCAAACCTTTGAGAGACGAGTTACCTAAAAATATATGATGATGACATTCAATCTTAGTCTTAAAGTTGTTTAATCATAATAATAAATATTATTTAAAGGCAAATACAAATTGCAATTATATTTACGTATATTGAAACAAGTTTATGTTTAAAGATTACGTATATAAAAAGTTTTATTAATGTTAAATTAATGTTAATAATATTTTATTAATGTTAATTAAACAAAAACTATACTAAAATATTCTAATAAAATGCTAAGATCTTGTATATTTATATATTGTATTAATATATATATAAATGTTATCAAAACTATTTAAAAACATCTAAAAGAAAGAAAACTAAAACTAAAATTATTACTTAGATAATTAAAATTTATGGATGCTAAATTTTATCACAGAAATAAAATAATCTATTTAATATTGCATAGAATAAATGGTAAAATTTATTGCTAAAGCCAAGAATTATTCTCTTCGTTATCTTTTCCATTTATTTCTATTCTATCAACTTTGGCAATGCTTCATCTAGCTACTAAAAAGTTTCCGTAGCATTCAGCATGCATTTGAAATTAAAGAATATGCTACGAGGAAAAAAAGGATTAACTGAATTTTAAAATATCGATGAACTTTCAAATTTTTAACATTATTTGTTTTTGTTAGAAATTTCCGATTTAAAAAAAATCTAAAAAACAAAAATTGCAGAAAAATAAATGCTTTAATAAAACAAAACTCTTTCCTATCATATCACTCTACAAATCTTATATAACAAGCAAACTTTTTCAATATTTGTGTATAGAAAGAAGCTAAACTCGATTCGATTCGATAAAATTTAAATCGATTAATAATAAAAAATTCACAAATATGATTAAATGGCCATCGAATACATAGAAATAATTTATTATTGCCAAAACTTTTTCGAAACAACAACCCATTAACAACAATTGATGAAAAATATATTAAAAAGGATAAATAAAACAGGCAATATGCACAGATTGAATAAAACAAAAACAATTGCGAAAATAACAATAAATAAATACTTTAAAATGTTAAAATTACACACCAATTTTTGAATGAAAAGCTGAATACACAAAAAGAAATCAATTTGAAAGCCACATTTAATATATAGAACATAAATATACACTTTAAAAAGAAATACCGAAAAGAAAACAATAAGAAAATATATAAATGCATAATAATATTTAAATATCTCTGTATGTTTTAAGCGCTGATTGTAATGCTAATTTAATAAAATAAATAATATATACAAACACACACAAATCAATTAGTTCAAAACTAATAATAATAAAACTAAATAAATATATTTAAAAAATTAGCGAAAAACCAACAAATTGTAGTTTTTTTTAAGTTCTATTTTCAGGAAAAATAATAAATTTAAAAAAAATGTTTGCCCATTAACAATGTTTGTTTTAATTGTGAAGAAATCGTAGAAGAAAAACTGTTATATTATTAGTAATCTTTGGTTATGCACTAAATATCAGCAAAAAAATGCCCATTTTTTTAAAAAATGTAAGTATGGCAATGGCAAGGTGAAAAAACCAGAACAACAATATTTCATAAAATTAAACAACATTATATGGAAAATCCCATATTTTTCATGAATTAATACTTTTATAACTAAAATGTAACTTATAATGTTGTTGGAAAAGGCTTAATAAATTTCAATTCAATTCAATAACTAAAATATATAATTTTAACTCACATAATTTTGTGATAAATAAGAAAAACTAATTTTTAATCCAATTTATTTTAGTATAATCGGTGCAGATTTCTAATATTTTCTTACAACGCTGGGTGGTTTGTGTAATTGGTAATTCAGAAGCTATTGTAAACACAAAATGAGTAGAACAAGCCACAACGTCATAAAAATTAAGAACGACCGAGCGAAGTTCGCAATAAAAAAGCAAAGCGACTTAACTTATTTTTATTAATCAAAATATTAAACCTTTATAAACTGAATTGATTAAATAAATTAGAATACCGAAATCTGGAATACCTTTTTCTGTTTTTGAATCTTTTCTTTATTGTGAATGTCTTTGAAACCATAAACCCAATGGTTTATCGTGAATTTCTTCGTTCTGCTCTTCTGTGAATTAACTCAAGAAATAACTGACAGCCTGTAAAAACAATTTCTGACCGCTCAAAACAACTTTGATTCCCCAGTTGCATCGTCAAATAAAATTAAAACAAATTTTCCATAGAAACGAAAATTATAATACTAGATAAAATAAAATTCGTGAATTACAAAAGAAATCCTGGATTTAGGATGTTTTAAGAATGTCGAAATCTTCTGGAAGTGTTACAAAACGCAACAAAAGGGAATGCACACAGAATAACAATAATAGCAGCAGCTGCTCCAAACGCAGCAGTGATGACAGCAGCAATTTCGTTAGAACCAAAGCTCGGAAAAGGTTTGAATTGATTTGTATTGGGGGAAATTTTTATACATATGTTCCCAAATGTAAAGTTATCATAAAGAAGACACTTTTATTATAGAAAGCGTTGTGAAACTCCAACATCGAGTGACAAAGAAATGGATTCAGAATTGGAGGAATGCAATCTGGAGGATGCAATCGCAATAGAAAAGAAACTACGTAGAATTGCGCGTAACAACTGCTTCAGTCAGGACGAAATGCGGAGACTTCTACGAGTAAATTTTAATAATTACAGAATCTTCTTATTTTAAGAGAAAACATTTCATTGTACAGAAATTTATAAAAAATGAACATTTACTGGCATTGGTCACACTTAAAGCTGAGGATGAGATGGCACGGGAAAAGCTTGCATCTGAGAAGCGCTTCATCACCATAGAAGATACTCCATCCATTCCAAAATTAACACGAGCACGAGCTCGGGAACTTAATCGTACCCCGATCATAGCTTTACCCTCTCTAAGTGGTGCGAGTCCGCCAGAAATTGCTTCACTCATCAAAGATGATCTGCACTCCGATGAAGATGATGAGGAGTACACATTCCAGGAGGAGGATTTCATTGTAAATTGCATTTGTTTGTAAATTAAAAGTGATTAATTAATCATAACTTTTGTCTCTAGTCTGATGAGGATCAAAACATCACTGCTTCCGATTTGGATTCAAATCCATGTACTCCTGGCACGCCACTCACGCAGACTGAAGAATCGCCCGTGAAACTAAGTGAAGATGGTTGCTTTAAAATACCCTGCGACAAGCAAGAAGAATTACGCATTGCTACACGCACCCGCTCGAAATATTGTCTCGAACAGACAACGATAGAGGATTTACAATCGGAATTTATTCCACCCGACGTGGAAAACATCGACATGAACGATACAGCAGAACTCGCAGCTAACGATGAAGATTGGATGCAGTTTTTAAATGACTTCTCGAAACCTTTAAGTATGATATACGAGCTCGAATTTAAGTTGAAAAAACTGTATTTATGAGTTATTTTCTTTCTTAGTAGATAGCAACTTCATGGTGGACGATGATGATCCCGTTAATGATCCTGAATATATTGCAGATCCTGCAGAGAACATACCAAGTAAGAGTTGAGATAAAAAAAGCCATTTTGTTTTATTAGTTTAACGGTTTTTTTAAGTTGATTCAGAGGAATTACGTGATGCCAACATCTCTCGAAAAGAGCTCACCGAGCTGGTGGCAGAACTTTTCGAGGGTTTAATGAACGAAGGCGTTTCTCTGGACAGCTTTGAGCTAGAAACACCCCAAAAGTTCGTAAACAACAACACAATCAACGACAAGTTACAAACGCCATCTACACCTTTGACAAGCATGGTTAAAACTTCGTCGCAAGAGCGCGATGCAGTTACACGTCAAATTAACTTCGATAATCAACAACTCGCGTCCAAGAACGTTGAGAATGAAGTTAACGATTGCGTCTCCGATGCTACCATCTCATCAACAAATATACCCCCAAATGAAGGTTCTCTCTTTCAACCGAATGTGATGTCCACCCCATCAAGTAACCTTCATGTTACAACCACGAAAAACATTCCAATTGCCACGGAACCACATCATCAAGAAATTCAACAACTGATAACAATACCTGAAGAAGTGACCGAAACCGAACCGGAATTAATTGCAGTTCCAGTATCAGGTAAACCGAATTGCTACCAACTGGCTAAAGTGGTCTCAAAGGCAGATTTGACTGAGGCCGAGCAGCAGTTGGTTGATTGCGACGACACACGCTACACAGTTCCTTATGACACTAACTACACCTGGCGATACATTTCTGTCAAGAAGCACCTTTATTCCGAGTACATGGGTAAATTCCAAAATCTCAAAAATGTCGTTAACACGCCACGACTGAGTGCAGCTGTGTTCGAATCCAATGGTTCTGGTTTTACGCAACATCAACACGATTTGTTGCAACAACAACTACGCATTCATGTGCAAATTCTAACGCAACATTATCTCCAGACTTATAGTCATCCTGATCTGTGGAAGTGGGCAGAAGAACCGGTTAAAATGTTGTATGATTTAAAAGAACGCTCGGAAACAGATGCTTCATTTAAAGCGTGGAACTTAGATGCAGCAGTCGATTTAGTAAAACAGTGGAAAGAAGACTGTGCTGAAGATAACGAGGAAAATCGTGAAATGATGAAGTGAGTTTTTTCTTTTATAAGCAAGGTTTTCCTATTTTCCATTTTAATTTTATTTATTTTGTTTACAGATTTTTAAATAATGAAGTAGCAAGAACGTAAGTGTTAATTTTTATGCAATAATTAATTACAGTATATAATTTGGTTTAATATCAATAAAAAAATAAAGAAATTAAAAATATTTGATAGCTAAATATAAAATTAATTGAATATGAGCCCAAATAGACCCAGAGAAACTGAAGTGTCTTTCTTTTCTTTCTTTCTCACTCTTTTTAGCAATCGTAACACACGACAGGTAGCGCGCTTTGCACCTCGCATCATGGATCGTATGCTAAACAGCACCGTTTTCATGTATCCCGAATATTTACCACGCATCCCGTTCACACTCAAGCATAAGGACAAAAAATTTGAAATCTTCTCTCCTGCTGAATCGCTTCTCCTGGCATTGGGCTTGGAGAAGCATTTCAAGAACGGTCGCAAAAAGAATAATAAACCAATTTCGCTTAATCGAGCAAGTGATCGCATAAGCAAAGATATTATCTTCGGCAAAACTCCTCGACGCATTTTTGATCGCATCAGAGCTTTACGTTCTGCGAAGGACTATAATCCCGTCAAAGTATTGGGAGTTTTTATTGTATTTCAATGAATTTATATCAGTCTTTTTTTCAGTATTTCTTTGAAAATGGACATCCGCCTCCCATCGATTGCCAACTTTACACATTTTCGGCAAACACAGTGTTGCCACCCAAGGAAAGGGTGTCTGAATTGCCGATGGCCTGGCAAAAATATCTTACAGAGGTAAGTGTTCAATTTTTTAATTTTCTACTCGATGAACTGTCCAAATCTGCACAAATAATGAGTGTACAAAAATCTTTCAAAAACGAGAATTCAAAAGGCACGATTACATGTAATTTTCGTCTAAATTCTTTAATAAAAATACAAAATCATTACAAAGTAATTAAAACTATATGTCCAACATCGATGCTTAACAACTCGTAGATTGTTAACAACTTCCACCCACGCGATCGCGGGGTATTAATCGAAGCTCAGCACCATGTTTTAAAAATACATTCCCTGCTGTTTGTTGTGGACTGATGCCAATGCCATCGTCTGTAATAATGGCGCTGGTTGCTGCTGGCACTTTAAACTCCTCGGCCGCAAACTTGAGCACCGCTGTAAATGGTGTGGCTTCTGGTACACTCAATACTTTGAACGGTAATTTTGGATCAGAAGTAAGAGTTATTTTAAATGTAACTTTAGAACTCATAGTTAAAATATAGATTCGTTTAAAATAGCTCGGTTTAACACAATTCGGAACGTTCGGCAGGCGTTAATGACGTGGTAACTATTTTTTAAAACTGGTTAAACCTCCTCTTCTTTGGAATGTGCAGTTGTTTAAACCTATAGCGAAAGTGAGAAAAGATTTCGTTTAAGAATTTTTCATTCGATTTAATATTTAAATGCAATTCTATTGAAATTTTCAGAGGATTTACAAAAGAATTCACTTATTTACCTTGATTCTGCTTGCTTCCTTAGCTCGCGTCAGCTGTCCTATTGTGAATTTATGTTGTAAATTGTCACAATGACCGTCTTTTGTTCAAATCTTTGAAACTTTATTTTTATAGGCCGGTGTCAGACGGATCATCCCTATGCGTGCATCATTCACGTTGGTTGGTTTTGACCAGGGTATGTAAGCGCACACTCACGAGCGCACGCGGTCGACTCATGTGCGCGGGCGCGGACGTGTGCGCTAGAACATTTTTTAGCGAACACGACCGTGTGCGCGTGCGCTAAAAATATTTTCCAGCGCACGCGTCCTGTTCGCTGACTGACTCACGTGCGCTTAGCGCACAGGACGCGTGCGCCAGAAATTTTTTTAAGCGCACGCGCACACGGTCGTGTTCGCTTAAAAAATTTTCAAGCGCACGCGTCCTGTTCGTTAGGTGACTCACGTGCGCTTAGCGCACAGGACGCGTGCGCTAGAAAATTTTTTAAGCGCACGCGCACACGGTCGTGTTCGCTTAAAAAATTTTTTAGCGCACGCGTCCTGTTCGCTAATCGACTCACGTGCGCACGCGTCCTGTTCGCTAATCGACTCACGTGCGCACGCTGTTGTGTGCGCTAAAAATATTTGTGTTTTATTTCTTTATGTTTAAAAAAATCTTTGTACGCACGCGTTCTCCGCTAGATTTTTGGTAATAATAGATAGTTTGAAAAAATAAGCCAATACATTTTGAGACTTTCTTTAAAGCCTTTTTTGTAAAAATGAAAAAACCCAAATATTGAAAAAATACAAAAATTATTGGAACTTTACTTTTGAGTTAGTTGCTCGTAAAAATTGGTGATTATGGAGACAATGCATTAAATAAAATTTTAATAATGAAACAAGAAAAATAATATTATTGATTTTGTTTTATGACTATGTGTTATCAATGTCTTCATCTTTTATCGGCAGCAGGTAGAGGGCTGCATTAAATGCATTCCACAGCTTGCATTTTTACCTGCCGATCTCTTACCGGAAAGTTTTTTGTTGAAAAACAAATACTTCTAGAAGTGGAATATTTATGGTCTTTCGTCCTAAGGCTACTGTATACGGCGTTTGTGATTTTCCCTAATTAAGCAATAAAATCCAGACAATGCACTGATATAGGAGTGGTTACGTTAGCTATTGTAAGATGGTTTCTCAGAAAAAACCGAAAGGGTTAAACAGTATGGCCTTTGTATTATTACAAGTAAAAAATTTACATTGTAATTTTTGTGATACCTACTTTTTAAATATTTATATCCGCACATTTCAGGTCATTTAAAAAAGACAATTTCAGCAGGTTAATGATTTTCGCGGTATCTTTTTGGTATAAATGTCGTGTTATATGTCGTAAATGCCTATGTTATTTGCGATTAAAGTCTACGAGATGATGTTGAAATTACATTAAAATCGGTTCTGCGTTTCATTTTACACAAATATACGCTTGCTTTTAGTATATTGTTACATATGTAGATTGATTGGAACACTAATATATTTTTTTGTTACAGTTCAACCTTTCGTTTTGAAGTATGGATTCAATTCTTTTTGTGAACCAATATTTTTCATTAAAATATAGCCGAGAATGCCTGCGCTAAAAAATATTTTTAGCGCACACAACAGCGTGCGCACGTGAGTTGATTAGCGAACAGGACGCGTGCGCACGTGAGTCGATTAGCGAACAGGACGTGTGCGCTAAAAAATTTTTTAAGCGAACACGACCGTGTGCGCGTGCGCTTAAAAAATTTTCTAGCGCACGCGTCCTGTGCGCTAAGCGCACGTGAGTCACCTAACGAACAGGACGCGTGCGCTTGAAAATTTTTTAAGCGCACGCGCACACGGCCGTGTTCGCTTTAAAAATTTTCTAGCGCACGCGTCCATATTGACGTGCGCACGTGAGTGTGCGTTTACATACCCTGGTTTTGACCAATATCAATAGTTCTATAGTGATTGACATTTTCGTTGCGGATATAGCATAAATTCAATGTGAATTCGATACTTGCGAGTTCACATCCGTGGTTAAATATTTATCCTCCTAGCTTCGTTTCTCTGACATCTTGTATATGGGGTACACAGGTGTATTCTTTCTTAATGTATAATGTATAAGATAGTATACAATGTATAAGACAGTATTAATGTATAAAACAGCATATACATTAATGTATAAGACAGTATACAATATGAAGAGATGGACATTGTATATTCCGTACCAAAATTTGTACACACAAAGTCGGTGGCAACACAGATGGATTAATTGTCAAAATAAATCTGCATTATTTTATGCACAAATCGGGATATATATTTTTATGTAAATCATTTAAGATTCCATGATCCGTCGTGAATGGGATTAGATTAGATTCACAATTGCGTTTTTAGTTTTGACAGATTCATTAAAAGGAAGTGAACACTTCTGCAGTGTTAGAAGAATCAATTCTTGTAGTCCCTGTTACTGGGATAGTGAAAATGATTATAAAATTACAACTTTACCATTAAATTTACTATTAAATCTAATTTTAATTATTTTTCGCATAATACTTTACATTACTTAAGAAACAAGCGAATACTACGCAAAAATCTACAAAGACGCAAAAATCTACAACCACGTCTCCTGTTGTCGCCACCGAGAAAGCACGAACTTCGTATTTGGAATTCGTTCGAGAAGCCGTAGGCGATGACATCTATTTAACAGACCATTTTTCGGAAGCAGTGCAGTTCGAACCAGTGGAGACAAACTACACCTCAGAGGCAGTAAAAGATAACACGGAAGTTTCGAAAAATACAGATAAACCAAAGAAACAGCGCAAAGCAAGAGCGAACCGTAGTAAAAAGCAGTCAGTAACTCTGAATATAAACTATGTTTTTGGTGCAGACGCAACGGCGAATGTCTTAAATTGTCATAACAGTAGCAGTATCAAAAACAATAACGATATTATATCGCCACCGGTGGTCATCAGTAAAGAAAACCATACCACAAATACTGATAGCGCGATCATTTTTCCACTTGATACTCCGCAACTAACAACACCTGCAAACACAGCGGTGGTGGTTGATCAGCAGCCAATCGTTATATACAACTACGATGCCGGCAGCAGTTCCTGGATACCTGCTTTAGAACCATTAAATGATCAGTCATCACAAGCTGTGAAAGATTCTAAACAGCTTAAAATAACTGATTTCTATGGATTGAAACAGCTCGGTCAAAACAGCGACCTCTGGGAAGATGTAGAAAGTGATGAAGAGCCTAATAAAGAGAAAAAAGGACGAAAACTTAAGAACAAAAGCTCGACAAAGAAACGAGAAAGTTTACGTTCATCGTTGAAAATATCTCGACACCAACGTAGCATTTTTTTGAAACATCGTAAGGCACAAAATAGACGCAAACAATCACTTATCCACTACGCTGTTTTACTGACAAATTATCGCTCGCATTTGAAAGAGCAAATACAAAAATTTCAAAAAAAGCCACTCGTGCAGTATTTCTTTAAGCAATTTAAAGCTTTAGATTTGTATACTGAACTCTTGATTGATCTCAAAATGAATTGCAAAAGTCTTGTGACAAATACAAATAATGCCGTTGGTGTTGGAGCAGGAGTGGGCGGTGGAGCAGCAGGGGGTCTCCCTATAGTGGTTCCTACTAGTCCACAGGGATCATCTGGCTTGGGAAAACGTGGACGCAACAATGCTGCTGCACAGAATCAAGAAGAAGAGGTGAGCAGTGTGCGCAGTAAAAAAGCAAATCGTCAAGAAGAAAATTTTAGAAATATGCTGCTCCCTGATAGCGCAGAAGAATCCAATCGCAAAGATGCAAGTGAGTAAATTGTGATAACTTTTTGCATCTCCTACAAAAAAATAATAATTATAATTTTCTTTATTTTTTACAGTATATGCTTTTAATTTCTATGAAAAGGTGGAGGATATGTTTAAAGCTTCCAGTCGTCCCGAAGACTATAAACGATTTAATTATATATTAAAGAATTTTGATCCTAAACACGATAAAGTCTCGGAATTGTATTATGTAAGCTTAGAAGCGTATAAATGTCTTTGGTTTTTTATTACTTTCAGTTTTCTTATTATCATGTTTATTCTTAGAAATTGGAGCGCTTATTTTTACCTGAATATCCTGAATTGGCTGAGATTTTCTTGACCTTTTTACTTCCATCTGAAGCAGTAGAGATTGGAAAATTTTTCGATCATTTTATGGCTACAAATATGAATACTTTTATCAACAAGTTAAATATTTACTTTCATAAACAACCCGCTCAAATCAGAAAGGTTTATAATGGTCTCAATGAGTTGGTTGAAGAGAATGATGTAACGATGAAAAAGATTGAAGCTAAAATCTTGCCTCTACTCAAAGGCAACGAATTTCTAATGGATTGGTTTATGCAATTATTTCCTTCGGTACCACCACCAGAGCGGTAAGTTTGGGTTTTTATTTTCAATTTAAATATAAAACAAAAAGTGTAATCTTGCATTTTAATTTGCAGTTTACTTTCTACTTCGGAACGTGTTAATTTGAAGGAGGCACTAAATAATCAAAACGGTGAATATTTGGAGACTTTAGTGGATGTATTAGATTCGCCATCGCAAGAGCAACAACAACCACAATACTGTCAATTAAGAGTACGTCATATTTATAGATTTTTTTCTATATTTTCTGAGATTAACAAATTTCTACTTAATACTACTTTCGACTTAATAACATTGAATATAATTTTTTTAGTATATCAACGGTCAAATTTTCTATGGATCTAAAATCACTTTACCTGCCAAACTTTCTTTTATGGCTCAGAAGTATGTCGACGAAAAACAATCGGTGGAGTCACAAATCGTCTCTTCTGAAGCTTTAAGCAGCAACAGCTGCATTCATGCCATTCGAGAATATGGCGAAAAACGTTTGATGTCTTCATCAACCACAGATTGCAATGGAAGCGATGATAATGAAAAATCAGAAGACGATGAAAATCCTAAAGGTGAATTTTATACTGAACGTTTTCTAAGGCAGATAATATTATAAAATATTTTTCTTTCACACACAGCTTTAGTTATCGATACTACTGTTGAGGATGAAAGTTGCTCCTCTACAACATTTGAAGTCTGCGATAATGCTACGCTGCATGCTCATGCTGTCCGTTTGAATCCACACTATTATGGCACCTCATCTTCATCTGCTTATTACGGCACTAATTCATCAGCTACCCCGTCCAGTACGCAAAATGCTGGCAATAATCAAAACTCCAGTCAGCAAAACTCTCATCATCATTCGAATACAAAACGTGGTTCATTGAATTTTGCTGAGGACACCACTAAATTGTCGCCACGTAAGCAAGGTAGTGGATCATCAGCCAACGCTAATTCAACATTAAGCAATGGTAAAGCAACGTCAATGGGTGGTGCTGGCACCAACATTGCCCATAACTTGAATAACCTTACCAATTCATTGGTTGGAGGAGGGACGTGCAGTAGTACGACGAGTACAACAACTGCATCGACATCGCATACACATTCTCAACGTGAGAAGCGAAAATCTCCGGTTAAAAAATCGAACTCAACAAGTACCACAACGACGACGAACGTCACCAGCAGCAGTCATAAATCTTCCCCCACCACATCCAACAACCGAGTCCGCTTATTTAATACGCAGCCAATGGTTGTGATACATGAACAAAATTCTGCTATTGCTTGTGCTAAAAACTTAAAATCACTTGTTGAGTACAGCTCAGAAAGTGAAACTGATGCAAAGGCGGGTATAACAATTGTGGCCAAAGCAAAATATCCAACAACGACAACTGCAACAATTCCAACAACACATCATGCATATAAAATTGAAAATACTGATGACTTGGAATTTATACCAGAAAATGCTGAAGTTTCTTTAACTTCGAGTTCAGAGATTCAAAATAGAAGCATAAAAACACCTGCGAATTCAATTGCTGATGAAACATTATCATCATCGTCTGATGTTGTTTCCTCAACACATGATACTCAAAGCGAAGAAGATAATAAATTGAATATTATTGATAATTCAGCTACATCAACAACGGACGAGGAGGGAAACAAAGCTTCCTCAACATCTGCGGAAGCGAGAAGATCGAAAATGAATATTAAAGATTCATCAACATCGGCGGCTGAGTCGACGTCGCCCTCGTCGTCATCGCCTGCATGGACACGTGATGAAGATAAAGTTATATTAATTGAAATGAAACTTAGTTCAAGTAACCGTCAGGATCTCTTTCAACGCATTAAAACAAAGCTTTCGAATCGCAGTATTCACGAAATAACAGAACGGTATCAGTTTTTATTAGATTTCCTTTCGAAATTACAAAGAACTTGATAAAGCTTATGCTTTACTGTGAAATATATACATTTTACTTCTCTTGTACACAAATATTATAATTGATGTTTTTAGAGTTATTTTTATAGTTATTTATTATATCTAGATTTAGCGATTATACATTTGATTTTATTTACTAATCCTAAATTATGAGTAGTATGCATAAATCAATATTTAGTTTTAGAAAGAATTCTGAAAATAAATTAACAAGAATAAAACTTGAGCTTTTTTTAACTTCTGTAAAAAGATTTTTACTTCAAATAGTTTAGACGACACTTGGCGATATCAATCGTAATGTCAAATGTCCAAAATTTATTTTGAATATCATTGTGTCTTTCAAAATTGTTTTATTTTTGATTTTTTTCACTTCCTTCCGCTTTCTTAATGGCAAATATCGGCATCAATGGCTTTGGACGCATTGGCCGTCTGGTATTGCGCGCTGCCCTCGAAAATGGAGCCAACGTCTGTGCCATCAACGATCCTTTTGCCGATCCTCATTACATGGCTTATCTTCTCAAGCGAGATTCTTCGCATAAACGTTTCAAGGGAAAAATTTGTGTTGGCGACAATTCGTTGGATGTCAAAGGACAAAAAATTTGGATTACTGCCGAACAAGATGCAGGAATGATTCCTTGGTGCTTCGCTAAGGCTCACTACATCGTGGATGCCACGGGGAAACACACTAGCATTGAAAAGGCATCGGCGCATTTCAAAGGTGGCGCCAAGAAGGTCATCATAACGGCTCCTTCCACAGATGCTCCGATGTTCGTGTGCGGTGTAAATTTGAAACAATACAAAGCAGAGATGCGAGTTGTGTCCAATGCTTCCTGTACCACCAACTGTTTAGCTCCACTGGCCAAAGTGGTCCACGATAATTTTGTGATTGAGGAAGCTCTGATGACTTCTGTCCACGCGGCAGCATCCAATCATAACGTCGTCGATGGAATGTCAGCAGGCAAGAGTTGGCGCGATGGGCGAGGCGCTTTGCAAAATATTATACCCGCCGACACGGCAGCGGCTTCAGCGGTTTGTAAAGTGATACCAGCGCTGAAAGGCAAGCTTACCGGAATAGCTTTGCGGGTACCGATCGCCAACGTGTCGGTTGTTGATTTAACGGTACGTTTAGGGAAAAGTACCTGCTACGAAAACCTTGTGGACAAGATTATGGAGGCCAGCCAGGGAGCCATGAAGGGTATTTTGGACTATACAGAGGATCAGATGGTTTCGTCAGACTTTATGACCAGCAAACGATCGGCGATTTTTGACGCCAACGCAGGTATGGCGTTGAACGATAAGTTTATGAAGCTGATAGCCTGGTATGATAACGAGTGGGGCTACTCGAATCGCGTGATCGATTTGATCAAATACATGCAGAGGATCGATGGATATGGAGCAGATGATTGTTGAGCACAATAAAAGCAAAATAATAAAACTATACGAGGGTGTAAATTTAGTCGAATGCAAATAATTAAGCAAATCAAGAAGAAAATAAATACGGAGAGAAAAATTTAAGATGTCTGTCATTTGAAAATTCGGATTCCACACATTTGTCGTTAAAATTAAATGTAATGTAAGCCTAACACACTTTATGTCGATATATTCGATAGATATGCGCTCTCAATGAGCAAACTTTGTTCTTAGTTATTCTACGATAGATAATAGATATTCTATAATACAATACTTTAATAGTTTATCGATATTTACTGCTAAGTGTAGCAGAAAAATATTAATAGTGTGATTAGATAAGATTACAATACCTACTCGTAAAATAACACATTTCTATGTACTAATTCCTAATAACTACGCTCGGGTATCTTCACTTCTTTCCTTCCTCCTTCTGCATAGAACAAAAATCATCAATCGTTTCTTTCGATCAAGAAATCAAACAACACTCGAATTTCCATGAAATTGAACCGATGAAATGCTCATTATTTCGTTTTCCTTATCTTTGCCAGGGACTCGCGTTTTATCTCCACTACCATCCTCATCATCATCATCTTCGACATCGTCGTCATGCAGAGTAGGTGTCTTTATGCGATTACGTATTATCGAATCGCGTGTTGCCGCTGGCTGTAAATGCAACGGTTGCGTATCCACAATCGTATCAATATCTCGCTGCAAACCGAGTGTCAAGTTCATTTTGGAATGCTGACCAGCTGCAAGGGTGCCGCTGGTGGGTGGCATTGCCGCCACATCCGGACCAATGAATGGTGGTGGACGTAATCGTGAGGGATCCAACAAGGAATGCATTTTAGTTTGTTTTTTTGGGGTGCGAGACGGTGATGCTTTGCGACTGTTCGCAAATGTTTTCAATTGTTTAGCTCTGTGGAGAAATTATAAAAACATAATGAATATCTTATATTACATAAAGACACGTTTTTTCATCTGTTTTACTAACGCTTCAATCATTTTGAGTAGCAGACGATGATAGGCTTCGTACTCTTCGCTTCCAAATTCATTTGGATCATGACGTGCGTGTTCGTACATGTCGCAGAACTGATGAATCATGCGTTGACCGGACCCATTCATAGTGGCCGCCAAGGTGGTCAAGAGAAAAGCGCGGAGGCTGTCGTATGCATGTCGAATGCTGCCATCGCTTTTGGTGATTTCTTTTTCTAAAAAGGAGAAACGAAAATCCGAATTCGTAGAGATTAGAGATCTCTACCAACAAAGTAGATATTCTTTTTTATTATACCCAATATCTTTATATCATCCACAGCTTGCATGCGATAGTAGTACGGCGGAAGCGGTTGATCTGGTTGCAGGATGTATTTATTGTCCCTCCACAATAGCTTCGGCTCCTGGGCGATTTTCTGTATGCAATCCAAGCGTCGTTCGATTTCTCGACGCAATCCCTGTAAAACCAAAAAATAAATGTATTAAAAACTATAACTGAAGTAATAAAGAGCATTTGACTGAACAGCGTATTCAATCTCGGTGTTCTTTCTTATTATATTCATGGAAGACAGATGAGGTCCAACCGTACTTCGAAGACGACTCACCTTTTTGGCATCGTTGCCAACAGGTACATGTGGACCGCGTCTCGAGCGCAATGTAAATCGCATTATTTGTCGCTTGGCAAAAATAAATAGCATCACAAAAGTCAGCACACCACCGCCAATTATGATGATAATCATAACACCTGAGAGTTGCTCCATTTTGCAGTCACCTTTTTTCCAACTTTAAACACTGTTCTTCATTTCGTTTTCATGTCAAATAGTTGAATTTATAATTTGCACGCCAATTAAAAGATGATCCTATAATATTCTCATGACAGAAAATTATTTTCTTTATATTCCATTGCAGTTCCTTAATTAAATAATATACACTTTTCCTGCTGTCAAAATATCAGAAGTAAATTTCTGCGCCGAATTCCTTTAAGCCTCATTCAAAATAACGAATACAGACGTAACGAATGGTGGGTGTCACATTGGACATCTTGAGGCCGCCTCAGAAAAAGCTGTTTACGTTGCACCCTGTCACACTACAAAAAATTGTGCGCATCCTCAAACTCGTGTACGTGCAAGCGGTTGAGATGTGTTTGTAAGCGCTTTCATTTCAACGAAAGCACGGTACGGAATGATTGATTTGACGTGTCAGTAGCAGCAGCAATGTTGTCATTTACGTACTGTCTGTCTATACCTAACGTATATTGAAATCTTATGAGTTCGCATTATTCGAAATTTTTTAATCGTATTTTCCATTATTCGTTGCAATGACCTTCACCTGTTTTTTACCCTTTCGAAAACCTCCTTTTTTCAGGAATTTTCAAGTTTTAAAAGGGTTGACAGAAAGAGAGGAATTGCAACCTTTACCTGCATCTTGTTTTTTATTTGTAATTCTATGAAATGTATCCTTTCTTTCCAAAATATTCTTTTGGGTATTGATAAATATTTTGAGCAAATTTTTTAAAATAAGAATGGGCAATATTTTGATATTTAAGAAATAAGTTACTAGAGCTAATAATAATAAAAATTACAATACAATAGAATTCTAAACGAAAACAGTAATGTAAGAAATACACAAGAAAACACAAAATCAGCCGGTTTTTCCATTCCATACATTTTTTCTTTTTACCGACATGCATGTTTTCTTAAGCCCTTGCTTTGGCTGCTACGCATAACAAAACAGAAATGAGAAGGCAACAGATAAGAAAAATGTTCTTACCGTGCTTCGAGTTTGTATACATGTGTTAGTGTTTGACGCTCGTGAGGCAGCCAAAATTTTAGCGCTAACATTGAGGCGAACGTGGATCGAAAGCTGTTCCACTTTTTGCAATCAACCAATCAGAGCGTGTGAGTCTGGCGCATAGATGCCCAGTGTGACACCCCACAATACGTTCGTAAGATAACAATTGTGAACTATCCACAACGAGCATGCGTACGTAACTGATCGAATTTGAACGAAACATTCTGACGAACGTAGGCTTGCGTAAGATCCGTCCGTAAAACGGATGTACTCGTCATCAGCTGTTATTGTTTGATGTATTGTATGCGATGAGATGTGTAATGAACTGTACAGTTCTTCGTCATATAACTGAAACTTACCCAGGTTTGACACTGGTTTTTACATAGATCAGAGGAAAATTTATAAATAAATATCGCGCACGTTCAAAATAAATTCGATCATCAGTCGAATTTCGAAAACATCAGTCGGAATGAAAAACCTTCTTATCTTCAAACTTTCCATCCTTGACGAATAGCGCACGTAGATTCCGAACATTTTGGCTAGCGTACAATAACGATAGTCGCTGATTCGTTGGACGACGATTGTTTCTGCTGGTTTCTACGTTTGGTTCGCGGCAGATACCCCTGAATGGTTGAAAATTAAATTTTGTGTTTGTTTCGTAATATATGAATATGTTTTTGTTGAAATTTTGAACGCTTCATTAAATATTAATTTGGAATGGTGTGAGGGAAAGCTATACAAAAAGTAAATAATTTAGTGTTTGAATTCTATACGACACCTAAAGCTAGCTAAATAAGTATGCCATCAAATATTTGTTCCAATAGTCTAAATAAAAAACAATATTAATTAATATTATATAATTATTCAAATAGATTTCCATATGGAATTATGTAAGAACAAAAAACAGAAATAAAAATATTAGAAAAATAATAAGAAAAAGGAAAATACTTAGAATAAAGGTGGTAATCTGATAGAAAAGACTTAAGAACTCAAATGTTCCAAACCTTACGTTACAACAAGGATCGTGATTTCCACAGACAGACAAACGGACAGGCAGACAGACAGACGGATGGACATGGATACATCTATTCAGGACTTACGTTGACCAAGAATATATATAATTTTCTATATCTATCTTCTCTATTTTTATGCATTACACATTTCGTGACAAAGCTCATATACCTATAGACTGTAATAACCTTGAGATGTAGGGTATGAAAATCGTTTTGCAAAACTGTTTAATAAGCATGAAATTTCAGTACTTTAGTAGTGCACTTGAATATATGGCACAATTTATTGCCACATGTCTCAGAATAATACCAAAATATTACCATAAATTGAACAACATTTAAACCGAATGTCAGTGTTAATTTTAGTATTAAACATGTCGAAGTACTCGTCAGTTGTTCTGATCTGCTCTGTGCTGGTAGTCCTGGTCCAGTCTGAGCCAGAAGGACGCATCGTAGGAGGCTCTTCTGCTATTAAAGGACAATTTCCATATCAAGTTTCCTTACAGTTAAACGGTCAACACAGTTGCGGTGGCTCAATTATTTCCAAAAATTATATCTTGACAGCAGCTCATTGTGTTTTCGGTGAATCTAAAAAAGCTGGGAAGTGAGTGATCACCTCTTTATCTCATGAACTCTTTCGAATTGCCTGTCATAAAGCTTACTATCCTTTCTACTTTATCTTACAGATTACCAATCTCAAATATAACAATTCTGGCTGGGACGGTCCATCTAGATGAGGGTGTTAAAATTCCGGTCGCCGAGATCATTGAGCATCCAAGATATATCCACGAGGGTAATAGCGCTGACATCGCACTCGTGAGGTTGGCCGAACCTCTGACATTCTCCAAAACTATCCAACCCATCAATCTCTCCAGTGACAATATTTCTGAAGATACGTCTGTTATCATTTCTGGTTGGGGTAGTTTGTGGGAAGGCGGATTACTTCCAAACCACCTTCGATGGACAGTTTTGAAAAGTTTTTCAGATCAGATGTGTTCTCTTACAACAGGTCGCTCTCCGGATAAAATTCTTTGTTTGGGCGAACTGAGATTTACAGGTTTCTGCCGTGGTGACTCTGGTGGTCCAGCGGTGGTAGATAACCGTTTAGTGGGTGTTGGTAGTTTTAACAAGGGTCTATGCGGTATCCATCAACCAGACTGTTATGTTAAAATTTCCGGTTACTTTGATTGGATTAAGAAAAGCTCAGATGTGTCAGATTAGATTTCGGAAGAATGAAAATTATGTTGAATCGCTATTAAAAACTAACATTTTCCAAAATTAATAAAACAGCCAGACATTTTAATATTTAATGTTAATCTTATACCAAAACTAAAAATGAAGAGCTCTCCAACCTATTTCTTTTGAAATTAAAACTTTCGAATAAAAACATTTTATAGCTCTTCTCTTTTTTGAACTCGTTTTATTTGTTCTTTATTTAAAATTAACCTTTCACGATAGCAACAAATGTGTATTCATGCAAAACCCCCAAAAAATTTAATTTTCAACCATTATATTATATATACATTATATATTAATGAAACTGACGCTTTTTTAATTTCGAATTTATTTTGCACATTCTTTTAAATTCTATCTTAATTTATAACGGTTATTTTTCTGCATCACTAATATGATAAAGAATGCCTTCTTCTGATCTCAATTTTCTTCTCTGTCGTAGTATTTTCCAATCTCTCTTTCCACATAGCAAAATTAAATACTGAGATATCATCCAACGAACTCGAACGCTTCCAAACCCAATTTGTATGTAAGTTTTCACACCAACTTTTGACATCGGCACTGAATGTACGAGAACTACTAAAAGTGAATCTATCGGATTCTCTGACGTTGCCGTTATTTCTCAATATAACTTCGTCGTTTTGATAAGTGCCTAAGCGACACTTTGGAAAGGTGATTAATTCACTTGCCCCGCTGTTAATATTACACCGATAACGATGGCTGATGCGTCTTCCCTCACAAGAGGGCTTGACTGTTTCAGATGACTCTTCTTCTGTCGTTGAAGTGCTTTCATTAGAGCCTTTTCGCTTGCATAATTTTCCAATAATCGTTATACCGAACACACGAAAACAAACATCAGATGCACCACGGAGGCATGTAAAAAACTCCGGAATAAAGCATGGATTAATGAGAGCATAAACAACGATATTCAAGCTAAGTTGCAGCGCATTCAGCGAAATGAAAATGATCTCTAAACGTTCAATTATTTCTAAATTCACTTTCGAGGCGTCACCGTTAAATAGCAGATTCAGAACACTCTTCCGTGAGGTGAGATGTGCTGGCAATTCACCAATAATATAAAGTGTTATTACGATGACAATAGTAATGGTGAGTTTTGTTTGATGCTGCAAAAGTAAGATATATAAGAAATGTCAATATATAATGTGAATAAATCAACAAATCTATAATGTTAAAACTGAACCTGATATCTTTTTCGTGCATTTTTGCTTGATTTTTGACAAAGTTGTCGTTGCTTGGCCCAGCGTCGGAAGGCGATGATGATGGCGGTGTTACCAACAAGTAAACAAATTGCTGGCAACACTGCGAGTAGAACAAAAGTTAACCAATTGTGAATGCGGTAGTAACTGTGAAAGGATAATTTATTCGAATTTCAGAAACTTTATTATTACGTTTACACCGTGGATTATACAATCGAGAATTAGCTATTCTCTTCATTTATTTATTCTCGTTTATATACCATGCTAAGATTTTTTAATTTTTGTTTCTTTAACACAATTTCGTATTTACAATAGGTTCTAAGTTATCAATAAAAACAGTTCACAGGGCTGTATACGAATTATGTAGAGATTACAAATTAGATTAAATAGTAATCTACTCAGTGATGAGATTAATTGTGTATGCCTAAAAATCAAGATTAAGGCAATAATCTCGAATTCCATGCTCACCTCGAAAGATAAAATTCCGTCGCTCGAAAAGTACCATCTTTATGTACAACAAAAACGAAAAAATACGGTAAATTAATCAGCGTCGAAAACAAAATCACAGCACAAATTGCACAGCGTGCAATTTTTCGGCGACAAAATCGAGGTGCTGCATTCGTTACCGTTCTGCCGCTCCACAAGTAAATAAAACGATCTGCGCTGACACATGCCAGGATCAAATTAGCGGCTCCTGTCGTTGTGCCGAATAGCGGTGTCTGCCAACAAAAGTCGTAGGCCAGCCAGAAGGTGCTGGTGAAGAAAATGCTGCGTGAAAATGCGGTCAACGCGATCAGTAAACACGACAAGGAATCCATCCATGAGAGTGCAGCCAGATAGGAAAACGCGGAGGGCGTCATTTTGGGGCGCATGAAAACAAATGCGTTAATGAAGTTCGCGCACAGACCGAAACCGGCCAGAGTTGGTACCACGAAGCCATATATAACGAAGACCAGCGGAGTGGGAGGGGTGCGTTCCCAAACGCACTGATCACTGAGACCATCATGGCTATGAATACATTGCATATTTATGAATAAAAATTATTATTTTCCACTTCTGCCCTTCACTTCTTCACTGTTTTTCTTCACTGTTCTTCTTTTCCAGATGATGTTTTCCGCTTCCGTTGATGTGTCCGAACTACACGACGTCTGTCAATCAACTGATTATTATTATTATTGTAGCTTCCTAATCTCGTGCACAATGTAATTAAAGTCAGTTAGTCGTCGTTGTATTTATCCCTAAATTTGTTTGATAAACAAATGAATTGATAAAAAATTGGCATCTGATAAGCCATCGATGTCGTCGTCCCTGTCTGGTGGTCGGTCGCTGTCATGTTTCACCGTCATTTTCAGCGTCTAACGGTGATAAGAACCGCTTCATAGTGCAGTTATGAAAGTTAGTGTTGTGTGTTTAGTTGATTTTAGAGCGAAGTGGATGTTAAAGTGTCTCTCTAAATGCATTTAAAAGCATCTAACGGACTCACCAACTTTGTATTTCTAATATTTTAGTATTATCCTACAATCATCAATCAAATTACATTAGATTATCCTATTCAAATGAATAATCAATGTCAACAAATCTAAGTTTTACTTAGTTGACCTGTAGAAACAAAAGTTTAAATTTCGATTTCGAGTACCTAAAATAAATTCTGTGTATTATAAAAATAGAAAAGAATAATAATTCTGTGTTTATTAAAAAAAGACCAAACAAACATTTTCCCGAAGAGATTTTATTTAGTTTTATTTGAGTGAGAGTTTTGAGTTTCATTTTGATTGAAGCTTATTTATTCTTGTTTTCACATAATAATCATATGTATTTTATTTTTGTATGCATTTCAAATTTAGTCAATTGTATTAATCATAGTTATTTAGAAAGATAATCCTAATTATTTTAGTATTAAATAATAAATGTTAAATCTTATTTTCATTGAATTATTAAATGCTAGAATTTTTTTGTAATAGTAGTAATAAACACATACATTTTGTATATAATGTTGTATATAGTCTATAGTTATGCTAGTTGTGGAAAAAAATAAGTATACTCAAGAAGAGAATAAAAATGTTGAGTATACTTTCATTTAATTTAAATTTAAGCTAAACTATTTTTAACCAACAACTTAATCATTAGATAAACAGAACTATAAAAGAAGTCGAAGAGAAGATATTCTTCTTTTCTTTGAATATAGTATATACACATGTCCTATATTTTAATTGATTTGAATGTGATTATTAACAGTGAGAACAACTTAAGGGTAGATTCATTTAAATGTGTTATGAAGCCGAAGTGATAAGATTGTTTTTTCTTTTATACATGAAGGATTTATTAATGAATTAAAGTTTTTTTTAACATCATGAACATGATTTTTATCATTTCATAATGTTATCATTAATTTTATCAACAGATGATCAGCTTTTGAGATAATATTTTAAGCTTATTTAATATTTAAGTTATTTTATTTGAGATATTTATTTGATTTTAGATGTCTTTAAAAATGTAAATTTTTTTGAAAAATCGCCTTTATATTGTATATCATAAATTACAAATAAAAATTATAGAAAAGGAATAAAAGAAAATTATATACATTCCGTTCATTTAATAATTTATCAAATTATATTTATCTTTACTTGTAACTGGTCAATTTTATTTATTTGAAATGAAAATATTATTTATTGTTGTCCAAAAATTTATAAGTATTAAATAAGTATTAAAATAGTTCACTATAGTAAAGTTTATTTATTTATTTTTTAAATTTTAATATTTTACTATTGTATTTTTAACATTAACGATATTTTATATCATATAAACAATTAATGAATGCTTTTCTTGAACTATTATTACGAATATTATAAAATTTTTTCTAATTTTTCCATTTTGAATTAAACATTGCAACAATCCGCAGGAAATTGATTTCAATTCTGTTTTTGATTTGATGATTTGGAATTGTGTTTTGTATTAATTCTAAAATTGGTTTTTTTTTTTTTATTTAAGATTGTCAGCGGGTTTTTGTTCTTTCCTTGAATTTGATTTTTATAACATGTAATTTGGTATTTGAATTATTTTTTTTAAAGAAATAAAATAGAAACACTTATTATATATATGTATGTATATGTGATGAATGTGTAGAATTTTTTTTAATTAATATTAATTTACTTATACATTTAAAACTTTTAGTAATGTGCTTTGAATTAATTTTATAAAGAATTGTTTTCATTGAATATTTATACTTTTACTTAATTATTTTTAGCTAATTTTATTATATATTTTTGTTTTTGCAATAGCAATATTTTTTTGGGGGTTTTTTATGATTGGGTTATAATTATAGGGTGGACCATCTTCTGGTTTCTTTTTAGTACTGCTATAAAAAAATAATCCTTTAATGTTTGTTAAAGATTAGTGAAGTATTCAAAATAAAATATATTCTGAGTAGTTGTAGGAAAGCACTTTTTTCAACTTTGAAAAACTTAAAATTTTATAGAAATTTTAAAAAGATACCATCCGATGGCCCACCATATATAATAAACTCTTATCATTTCTCATGGTACCTCGAGGCTCGTTTTGCTTAATTTGTCTTTTGTTATATTTCTAAGTTTTAATATATTATTTTAGTCTGCTTATAATATGCTAAACATATATAATTAGCAGGGGTGTTTTGTTTTTTTATGAGTTAAGTTAAATTGTTTCGTTCATATAAACAACATCGAAGAATTGAAAATGTTACGTGTTTTGGTTTTAATATTTTATTTTAACTTTGTTGAAATTTAATTCTAATTTATGTAGAATTTTAATTGAAATTTATTTTAATTGTGTTTTTTGTGTTTTTTTTTATATATATTTTTTTGTCTTATTAAATGAAATCTGTTATTAAATAAATATTATTGATATATTCAAAGATCAACTTCGATTCAACTGCTTTTTAATGTTGGTTGTATTTTTATTCTTATCTTTTTATTTTATTTTTATATTTGTTTTTCTTAATAAACGATTTAATCGATTGTTTAATGTAGGGGCGAACATTACAATCGAGCAACGTTTATTTCCAAAATGTTTTACAATATTACTTTGCTGCTGAAGATTTCATGTCTGAATAAAAGACAATAAAATACTCGTACATCGTATATAATATAGTCAATGAGCAATTTTATGATGATTGTTTAATTATTGTTGAGATTTGAGTTTTTAAAGTGGAAAATTGTTTTTGCATGTTTTATTGAAATTTAACTTTATTGCAATATATTTTTTTCGGTTTTCATGAAATTATTTTTTTAATTTATGTTGTTTTATTTATATATGCTTTATTTCTTTATTTATGTATTTTATTTTACTTCTTTTTCTTTTCTTCTTTATATTTGAAGGAAAGGAAAGACAATGGGAAAAACTAGAAATATATTTTAATACAAATTTGAATATAAAATTATTCAATTTATACTTAAATCATGTTAAAACTTTGATAAATTAAATATGCAGAAAAATGGAAATAAAAGGGTTGAAATAAAACAGAAAAAACTGTGGTAAAAATTTGTTTATAATATATATTTAAATAATTTGTATGTTTAACTAAAGCTATTTTTAAATGATAAGTATTTTAATTTATTTAATATAGTTTTCATTAATATTATATTATATTTAAGATTGATTAAATTAATAAATAAATAATATAATAATAAATTGAAATAATATAATAATAACTTAATTCATTAATCAATTATTTAACTTTTATTTCTTAATTTGTTATTAAATTATTTTTGAACTGTGTTGATATTTAATAATCTTTTTAAATATTTCTTCTCTTTACAACTTAAATAAGGAGAGAATCACATGACTCAAATTAATTATATGAATTATTAGAAAAATATTAATCCAAAATAATAGAAATTCATTTTATACTCGCATATAAAAAATACAAAACTAAACAGAAGAAAACTCTATTTTGTAGAATGCATCCAACATTTCTAAAAGTTGGCTTCTTCTTCTGCTTCTTTTTCTGCTTCTTCTTCTACTTCTTCTTCTACTTCAACTTCTTCTTCGACTTTTGCTCTGTTATACACTCTGTTATAGCCTCGGCTCATACGCACTATTGTTGGGCAAGATGTTAGCCTTTCTAATTAGCCAACAATTTGTGGTTCCTGTGTTCCTTAAACTAATGATGATGTCTCTTGCTGCTACTGCTGCTCACATTTTCGTGTTTCGCAACCTGGACACCAGTTTAAATACACGCCACGTATTCTGTGTTCATGTAAGAAAATCCCACGAATTCCGATTGATCGAGATTCATCATGAAAACTTTATCCGTCGGCGTTAAATCTGTTTTCTCCGATGTGAATTGTTTATCAAAGTTTGAAACATCTTTGCGATGTTTCTGTGATTCAGAGGAGGTAAGGGAAGGAGGGGGAAGAGTGAAATAGTTAGAGAGAGATTGAAAGAAAGAGATAGAATGACAGTGAAATAGAAAGAGCGAAAGAGAGATAGAGTAAATTGTTAAGTGAATAAATGTGTGCAAATCTGATCAGATTGAATTCATTCATTATACGAGTATATTTAATCGTAATAGAGTTTTTAATCTTATTTGAATGGAATTCTAGGATTCAGCTACTTACAATTTTTGGCTTAAACGGGGGCTGAACTTCGCGATTCTCAATTTTCTCCCAATCGATGCGACGAAAGAAGGGATGCAGACGCACGTCTTCTTCGCCGGTGGCTCCACAACCCAGTCGTTTACTCGGTTGCTTGGTAAGGAACTAGAAAAAGAAATTTTGCAAGAATTTATTAATTTTTTCGACATTTTCTCTATGTAACTGAAGTAATTCTTTGCAATCAATAAATCACCAAAGGCGAAAAATGAATCAAAATGAAAAGATATTCAATGTTTCTAATAAATGTATTCCGCTGAATCAGGATAAATGCAGTAAATCCAGAAAATCTAATAAAAATAATATACAGTTCACTCGCAATGGCGATTATTTTCTTATTCATCTCTCATCTGCTTTTTACCAGCTCTGTATAAATTCGTGTCATTTCTCTGCCCGCTTTGCCCGTGAATACCGCTGTTTTTATTAGTTCACGTTATCGCGAGTACACTGTTCTAGTATATTAAAAAAAGGCAGCAGAAAATTCTTCACTCTGCTAATGTTGTTACGAGTAATATCCAATACCTAATGTTTTCATGACACAGCTAATCTTCCTAAGCTTCATATTCAGCTTTTCACTCAACACCATTCATTTATCCCATCGTATTTATTAGAATTTCAGCCATTCTCTCCGTTTTTACTCACCCCTTTGCAAGCCTCCTTCGCCTCTTTGCTCAAACTCTTCGGATATGAAACATTTTGATCCGTAATCGCAGCGAAGAGCTCTTCCTCATCCTCCCCATCAAATGGCGGCTGACCCACCAGCATCTCGTAGAGTAGAACTCCGTAGGCCCACCAATCGACCGATTTCCCATACGGCTGATAAAGGATAATCTGCAGATATGGAAGAGAGTGAGAGGGAGGGCGAGAAAAACAAGAGTGATGAGAAAATAAGAAGAGTGTGAAAAATAAATGAAGGATGACGGTTAGAGACTATAAACGTAAAGAGAGAGAGAGAATATTAAAAGGCACTCGAGAATGAAACTTGAGAGCTTGAGATGCTTCAGTTTAGGTTGATGAGTTTAACGGTTTGTAATGTAATTATTTTTTTATTTTTTCTTTGTTTTTCTATTGTTGATGTTCTTCTTTATTTAATATGATTGAATGCAGAAAAGGAGGCAGATTTAGAATCACTTTTTCTTTGATATCTAGTGAGTTTTTATATCTAGAGAGTTGATAATTGAAGAATATCTTCATTATCCAGTTCAGTCTAAATGACTAAACATTCGGGAACAATACAAGTACATTTAAAGTTCACTAAACTGTTGCCCTGAACGATTTATGGAATTTTTTGCCCTCATCCTCATCTCTTTATTTTCTTTTTACTCTACTAAATACAAAAACAAGAAACTAAGAACGAAACTACGAATAATCTTCCAAGCTATGCATGGTATTATTAACCTTCTATTTAGTGAAGCGTTAAGCTATCTCTTCTTTTTCCCTTCTCCCCGGATCCACCCACCCACTTCTCTTACCTCTGGCGCTATATAATCCGGTGTACCGCAAAATGTTTTTGTTGTTTTATCGCCTACAATATGCTCTTTGCACATACCGAAGTCAGCAATCTTTACGTGACCATCAGCGTCTAGCAGAACGTTGTCCAGCTTCAAGTCCCGATAAAGGATACCTTTATTGTGTAAGAAAAATAAACCAGCGGCGATTTCGGCAGCATAGAATCTGATAAAAGAACAAAAGAAGTAAAATGGAAAACAAGCAAATAAACAGAGAAGAGAGGAAAGAAAAGAAACACAAAAAATATAGAGATAAAATACACAAAAACCATCTAAAGACAGCAGCTTATGAGGGAGAGAAAAAAGGCTGCCATGATATTAAAACCAGCTGCGGTATTCCAGCTGAAAGATTCCAACGAGCTACACGAAGTGGCTTTCAACGTGGACTCCAGACACTACCACAGAACAGACTGAACATTTGAAGTTAAGCTGCTGTTAGGATAATCTTGGGAATAACTAAACGAGGACTGCTGGATGGGTGAACGTGTAATGGACGGTGTTAGAGAAGGAGTCGGCCAGGAGGGCCAGGGTTTGGGCTGACTTATTAGCAGAAGGACAGGAAAACGATGGCCTTTTTTAGTTTTTCTTATCGCCTGTTTTACTTACACAGCAACTGGTTCCTTGAATTTGCCAAACTGTTGTATTTGGAACATTAAATCGCCGCCGTTAACATATTCCATGACGAAGAATAAACGATCCTGGGAGAGAAGGAGAGAAACATGAAAAATATGTCAGAATTTGGTGGTTATATGATAGAAGGAGATAATTTAGTACAACATGACGTGTGATTGATTTAATTACTGTGACAAACGATTGTTTTTAATTTTTTATTCATGTCGCACACAAACGACACTAAAACAACAACAAAAATGGAATGGAATTTACTATTATAATAATATAACTCTACTTCTAATACTCGTATATATAAAAGTCCCTTTGAATCATCAAATGTTCGCCTTTTTTACGTTTTACATCGTTTTGTAAGTTTTTAGTTTAATGGCTAATGAATTCTTTTTATAAATCTAAAGAACTTCCTCGACTATGTATTTAAGCTTCGGACAGGTTGAGAAAACGTCTGTTTGTGATTCCTCATTACTTTTTTAATTACTTTTTTCTTCTTCAGGTTCGGTTGATTGGTAGCTGCTTTTTAATTAGTGTAAATAACAGAAAATACCGATCCCTCATTACAGTGAAACGGCAATCAACTACTTAAAGTGGCTACTTGAGGTAAAGTGGTGTGACATGACGTGACGTGACGTGACGTCATCACAGCCCCCAACTTCGACTCACCAACGTCTGAAAGCAGGAATGCAGCTGTACTAAAAACGGCGGCTTTTCCGAGAGCGCCAAAACACGTTTCTCAATCATGGTGCACTCGACATCGTCGTCCTGGATGATGACATCCTTTTTTAGTATTTTAATCGCGTACAGTTCCTCGGTACCCTTGCGTTCGGCGAGAAGCACCTGCGATACGTGGAAAAGTGAACGGAGTGAATGAGAAAGAAAGTGCAATTGAGACGAAGCAGCGATGTTAAATTGAAATAAAGTACAACGAAATGGAAAATTAATAGAAAGCAAGGCGGGGGAGAGTAAGCAGTAAAAGTGGCACGTGAACCACCCGCAAAGCTTAGCCGAACACTTAACGTCGATTTAATCAAGTGTTGTTGTGTCAAGCACGAGGATTGCGGAGTTCAGACGCACGACAGCCAGCCACAAGGCAGCAACACCAACCTTGCCGAAGGATCCTTTGCCCAGCACTTTGATGAAATTGAAATCCGTTGCTCTTATCATGTCCTTTTTTGATAGTGTCTGTGCGTTGGTCTCGCTTCGCATGACCAGCGGTTTCTTTTGCGAGGATTTCTAATTTGATTGGATTGAAGAGCATAAAAATATCATTAATAGTTTTAGTGGCGGGCAGAGTTTTCGGGTTAACTTATTTTAAATGAAACGATTTGTGTGAGGCTTCAGTGAGCAAGAAGCTCCAAGATTACCTACCCGCATTTGGCTTTTGAGTTTAATGAGATCCTGCGTGGCATCGGCACAGGGTACGTTATAGAATTCACCCTCCTCTTGTGTGAGTAACTTGAACCAGCCTTTTGCCGGGTTCTGGAAAAGCATTTTAAATAGAAAAACAGATGTTTGATAGAAAAGTTCGAAAGATTTGATGGGATTGAGGGGTTGACTGTAATACCTGGTCTTCAGCTTGGGCCTACCATCAACCTTCAATCTATCTTCAGCCTACCTTAATAATTTCCGATATACCGAACGACAGAGACCCCATGAAATCATTGCGCGATGTACGATCCCAGTCCCAGACTTCGATAAGCACCCGGCGATCCTTGTCCTCTGGTTTCAGTTCACTGAAAGATTTTGTGTTTATAAAAATATAAAATATGTATAAAAATAAGTTATCTATTCAGGTGCTTTAGGGAACTAGACTGGAGAAGGACTCACTGGATAATAGTTTCATTCCAGACCGGATTCAGACACGCTTTAATGGTGCGCGTCTTCTTCTTCGACTTTTCGTGCTCATCGGGTATAAGTTTGACCTTGACGTAAGGATCACTCAAGCCATTGGGATCCATGGGAATGAGGTTGGCACCTTCCTTGACTGAAACGCAAAGAATTTATAAATTATACAATGAAAACCTTATGAAAATTCCTTTTCGTATTGAAAATAAAGTAATTTAGTATATATATTATATAAGTTTAAATGTTTTTCCAATATTTTCCCATTTATTCTATCCTAGTGTATTGATTACTATGTATAATAAATGAAGCATATCATATATTCTATCGTATTCTTTGCACCCAAACTAATTTATATGCACATCAAAATAGAAATTCATCGCCTGTTCGTTGTCCATGCAAATTAGTGATTCAACGCACGTTTCGTATTATATATATAAATATCCTACTTTCCTCCTTTCCTCCCCTTGAATGCTTCTTCGATGAAATATTGTACAAATACAAATACGAAACACATTTGATGAAAGATGGACTCTATTAAAATGATTAAGGATGAGATTGCATAAAACTGCAAATAAATTGGACCAGAGTAGATCTTCACGAGCTGCTTTTCTGACTAACTGGCTACAACAACAACAACAACAACCACAGAAACAACAACAACAATCACAGAAACAACAACAACAATAGTAACAACAATGACAACAACTACAACAATGCTTTTATATTTTGTAGAGTACAGGATAAATATTATCCTTAGCAGCAAAAGCTAAAACGTTCTGCTTGAAGACAGCTTAAAAAGGAAGAAAAATGTTCTAGTAGAAAATTCCAACCATTTTGTTTTGTTTTGTTTTATTTTGTTTGCAAGTCGTCCTTCGGTAAAAAAATGAGCCTTGACGTGCTGGCTGTTTCCTTACTTTCTGTAAATGCAGCTGCGTTTGCCTCATATTTTAGTTGTTGTTCCTGTTGTTGTTGTTCCTGTTCCTGTTGTTGTTGCTCGGAATAATAATGAAAATCATTCTGCGGTAATCAGAAGAGAATGGAATGGAAAATTTCGCCTTCAGGTTGCACTCTACACATTTTGATTACAATTGGCGTTTTTTTTTTCTCCCTAAATCATTGTTGTTGAGTATAATGCATCCCTTCTATCACTGTAATCTCATGCGGAATTTGCTGTTGTTCTTATAATGATTGTTTGTGGAGAAAAATAAATAGAAAAGGCAAAGAAAAAAGCTCTTAATCTGCATTATTTTGCATTCTTTCGAAATTTTAAACAGTATTGTTTCTGTGTTGCAAACATTTGAACATTTTTAATCCGTTTTAAGTCAGCATCTGAATAATTCTCTTAGACACATAAACTTCAGGCACACAGATTATAGACTGTCATCTTGGCATTTCTTTCACAATACTCTCTTGGACTTATAATTTATTCAGAAATTCATTTTTCTTTCTCCAGTTTTTTATGTCATGATATTTAAAACCAAAAGAAGAACAAAATATAGCTGGCATGTTTTCTTTATTATCCTTAACAACATCGAAACTTCAAAACAAACAAAATTCTAGCCATTTATTTACATTCATAAATTCATTTCTTTTTTCACTCAGTATTTGCATGTTTCATTTATTCATTCAGTCATGCATTTATCCAATTATCACTCGTTTTTCCCTAACCCTCCTTCACAATCCTTCCCCTTTCAGAATGCTTCCCCCTTCACTACCCTTCCCCCTTCACAATCCTTCCCCCTTCACAATCCATCCACCTACAAACTCCTTCTCCATTTATAGTTATTCTGCTACATGGTGCAAAGTTCTTTAAACTGCTCCAAAAGCTCTTTAAGTTTTAATTATATTTTAAAAATGTTGCATACTTTTCTGCGCTTTTTTGATGGGTCACAAGTTTTTGGAAATTTTGTGGTATTTTGTGTCTTTGTTGGAGATTATTTCGTGCTTTTATGGTTACATAGCTATAAAAGTAGCCTCAAAAACATGGCTTAACGTGCAAAAGAAGTCATTATTAGTTTCTTGAATAGACTTCAAAACATGGGTGACTTAACTCATAATTCTGATTCAAAGGTCAACGTTTTCTCTCTCACTCCCGCTCTCCCGCCTCCCCTCTCTCGATCCTTATGAGTTCTGACCACAATTAATTAGAATCTGTCGTTTTTCGAAGTGCTTTTCTCGGTCTAAACAGACAGTTAAAGAAGTTTCCCTTCCTATTTGACAAAACATTAGTCATTAGCTTAGCTTTTATCCCTTCTTTCAGTGAGTTAGGGTTCAGTGAACTGCATTAACTTTTCCTCCATCCTCCAAATATTTTTCCTATTTCATGTTAGGATTCGATGTGTTTTTGTTCATTGCTTATATAGGGTGGGCCATCGGTTGGTTTCTTTCTTGGGACAAAGAAAGAGAGGGGGATTTATACGAGAGGAGGTATACTAATATAGCTTTTTTTATATATTATGAAATTTAGACTAATTCATTAATAAGAAAGGATTTTAGTTAGTACGATTGAAATTTTTAATATTAATTTAATTAGTTAGAATTTTTATTTTACTTTTTTCAAACTTAACCTACCTTTTATATTGTTTTTATTTTTGTTATTGAGGGAAATTTAACTCTTTAATTAATTCCTTTCATTTCCAAATTAATTAAAGTAAACATTTTTTTCTTTTAATTGAATTGAATTGAAAACATTTTTTGCTGTTGTTGTTTACTTACTCTGAACCGTCAACGTGTTCTCTTTGACAATCAAATCCAATAAAATGCGTCCACGTCGTTCGGTGTGATCACAACCGCATAAACTGGGCACGTTTTCTTTGCAACGTGCATGAACATTCATGTCACATGCTGTTGTGGTGAAAATAAGCGCAAAAATATTCCATTAAAATTGTATAAATTTAAGCACGGCGGCGAAAAAACTGATACCATTTTCTGATACGTTTATTGACACTGGAAATTATTCACATTATTTAATTTCAATTTAATTTAACCATCAAATTTAATTATTAATATATTAAATTGAATTTCAAGAAAGATTAAAAAATGGTACCATTTTCAATATTCTTTAAAGAAATGTATTTAAATAATAGATCTATTCTTTGGAAGAAATTGAAATAAAGCCAGATAGCTAAAGTAAAAGCTTTAAAGAAGAAGCCACAAAGAAAGAGAGCACAGAAGAAGAATAAAGTGTTTAAGAAGAAGAATAAAGTACATAGAATAAAATACATAGACGAAAGATTGCGATTAATAGATGAGGAGACACACACACACACACACACCGTCCTTAAGGAGTTTTCTTAAAAATATACTTACGTTGTTTATATAGAAATCCTTTTTATAAATTTTATTTTTTTATGTCAGGTGTTATTATATGAGTAAAGTTTGTTGTTATGATATTTTTATTGTAGAGTTTAAGAGTTAAATAAAATGTGGACTCACGAATACTCGCACACATTCACTAACATCTGTACACATACCATATACTAATACTATAGACTAAGTGCTCTACACCATTTAGTCTGGGTTCAACTTAATTCTAATTCTATCCAAAGTTTTTCTAATCCTATCGAATCTATCAACAAATGTTCTCTTTTCGTAGTTATTTTTTAAAACCATTTTTTCAAATCTTGTTGCTTTGTTGAAATCGTCTGATTACTTTGGTTGGTTGGTTGATTGGTTGCACTTTTTTTAAGTTTCCATTTTATTCAGCATGAAAATCCAACGAGAATATTTTAATTTCCGCTTCATAGTCCCACGCAGAAAAAAAACCAGCTACTTTTATGCTTCTGAATTGGAATGCGAGTAAAAGAAAAAAAGATAACAACAACCAACATGATGTTGAATTGATTTTTAAAATTGATTTACAAACATTTATTCAGTGCAGAAACTATTGCAATCGTAGATATCGTGTATCGTAAAATATATCGTAAATAAATGCATTAATCGTTGATCGTTGAATAGCAACAACTTTACGATGGGTTTACCTTCTTTATTGTTGTTGTTTCGATTGCAACAGAAGCATCAGCAACAACAACATCAGCAACAACACAACTCATCATTCATGTACTCGTCACTACTGAGGACAATAATCATCAATCTGTTTTCACCGTATTCACTGACTGTTAAACTTGTTGCGATTCCGTTCTGCATTGCATACATTCAGGCGTTTTTTGATTTTCATTTTATTGCATTTTACTTTATCCATATGCATCTGTGTGTTTGGTGTATTATATGTGTCTGTATTCATGTTTGTTGTTGGTCTTTTTTATTGTGTATCTGTGTATATATGCGTGTGTGTCTGTTAATAAAAGCAATAAATAAAAGTTTAAAGCGTTGATTGCCAATCTGAATGCTTCGCAATCAGTGATTTATTCCAGTATTTTTTATTAAATCATTCCATGAGTTTTTTTTAATCAATTTTATTAGCTACTAAAATTGTAAACGAAGACTGGGATAAAAGAAGTGTTTATGAAAATATAATATAAAACACTCTTTAATGTAGCATATAAATATTATATTTCATAGAACCAATATTATCCTTATTATGAGTGAATCTTTTATAGCATTTTTTCTTATTTATTGTTTATAAATGAAGTATTTTCTTGTTTCGAATGAAGTATTTTATTTTATATTTTATAGAACTTATTTCATTATATAAAGGATGCATCTATGAACAATTTTATTTCTGTATAAAAACGGATAGAAGACCAGCGAGTAGCTGAAGTGTAAATAATGTATTTTCAATAAACTCTTGAATAAAAATAAGCAATTTTTTGTGTGTTCATTTTTCACGAACATAAAAATAACGTCGACAAAAATAAATGACCAACATAGTCAGTCAACCAGATGAATGGATAGTATTATCGGCTATCGGTTACCAATAAAGAAGTGACCAACAAACAAAGTCAGCTCTGCAAGTCAAAATATATGGGTTGTACTGGGAGTGGAGGGTATGTCGACGAACCGTCTTCCATTACAATGAAGAAGCAACAACAAAAATATGCATACAAAGTTGTCTTTGTTAGCTTTGTTGTTTTTGTTGCTATACAGTTGGCTGTCATATTTAATGTGCTGAGCGCGAGCTCGTTCGCTGCACTGCACTGCATTCAGTACGGAGGCGTGTTGGTGAGTGTACATTCAGCCAGAGCTGCCACCTGGTTGCTTGGTTGGTGTAAATTGCCAAGTCATGTGCTAAATTGGTTTTGTCATTTAATCACTGGAACTGATTTTGATCGCCAAAGAGAAACGCCTGAAAGTCAACCAGCCAAGCAAACATACCGCCCGAGTCAACGTCAAAAGCAAGCAACAAGCGGTTGATAGGGAGAAGAAGGGGGGGGAGGAGGGTGTGGAGGCGGAGGAATAGCTGTACAGCAAATAGTATGGAGATTTTCTTTGTGTAAATTTACAAACATAACATTTTCAAAGCGAAAAAACTTGAGGATCTGCCTGATGATGATAAAAGGAAAGGCGAAAATTATGCGAAAAAGGAAGGAAGCACCTCGACCAAGAATAGCAAAAAAATATGAAATTCTTCGACATACAAAGTGATGATATTTTTGCTGCTTCTGCTATACATTCTCCACCGCATTCTATCTCTGTCTCTCTCTGGCCTTGAAAGAGCATAACAACTCGTGCAAGTTACTTGCCCAGCCCTGGTGATTATAATGGTGACGATGGTACACTGACACTGGTAATCGTTGGACAGGGACTGGTGTATGTTTTGTAATCCAGTCTACATGCATTTCTTTGTTGATGTCTGAGAGGGAACGAGAAGGAGAAGCGACAGAAACAGAACAGAAGTTTTTTGGAAAGTTCTGTTCTTCTTCCTGAACTGCACACTGACTGCATCCTGCTGCATAGAATTCGTTTAATGTTTAAACAAAGGAGAAGAAGAATAAGGAAGGGGAGAAGAAGAAGAAAACGACGAAGAAGAGGAAGAACAACAAACGCTCCGATGCTTCGCTCCATGCTTCGCTTAGTGTTGGTGTTCTTTCTGGTGCTTTTTTAGTGCAATCGGTTGGCTATTCAGTCCTCTATACAGTCTTTCATTAGTCGTAGCCTTGATCAGAGTTAAGCAACGAAAAAAAGAAACCTTGGATATCCAACCTCAGAGCCTTGACACTTAAAAGTGAATTTTAATAGATTTACTTTATTTAAGTGAAGAGTGTTGAATGCTGAGTAACAGAATTTGGGCAGAATTTGAATTGGAATTCAGCCAAGGAAGGAAAGTAGACATAGCCACAGGTCACAAGGTCATGTAATGTAATGCGATTACCTTCAATAAATCCACATCAGATGCCAATGAAGTAAATGTAAGGAAACCCTTTAATTTTTTCTTCTTTGGTTGGTTTTCGATTATAAAAAGGAGTTTAAACTCTATATTACCATTAAATCAGTATTAAATTATTTAAATACAATATTAAACATAAAATTATTACGCATTAGGAAACGTTGACATTAAATTATTTAAATTATTAAAAAACCTTTAATCTCAAAATTCTATTTGAGCCATTTATAGTGTGTAAATCCATAGAAATCAACAGAGCATCCATTAAATGACAACACAAGTGATTAAAATACAACAAACAAACAAAAATAAGCCGCAGCTTATAATTTGAAATGAATTCTCTGTTTATTTAAAGTTTGTATTGTATTCAAACAAAAAAAAGTGAATTTTTATAGTATAAAATAATTTTAAATTTAATTTTTTATAATTTTGGGCTTTTAATATTCGCAAAAATAAATTAAATATATTAAGCTAATGAGTTATTTGAATTATAATCTCTCAGTGATGAATTTACGGTGGGAATTAAATATCAAAGAGTGATTAAATTAAAGAATATAAAGAGTGGGTCATCGGATGGTTTCTTTATAGGTGCATATACAGGCCTCCCTCGTATAGCAGGGTACTTTCAACGAATACTTTGACAGCTCGCTTGAACTCACTTCAGTTTCTTTGGCATGTCTTTCAAAGAAATAATATTCTTGCTTTTGTTAAACGTAGAATATTTAATTACGAATTGAAATCCATTTCCCACTCTTGTACTCCCCCCCCCCCCCCCCCCCCCGCTCTTTTTACTCTACCTGCGCGTCATGCTGCAAAACAAAACTCAAATCAAGAATATTTAATGCGTTAATAATGTTATCAACAGGACGCGTTCACATCCGTATCCGGTTGACCACACAATGTTAATGTGCGACCTTTCATGTCCTCGGTGGCATGTCCGTGTCGGAGGAGGAGGAGAGTCCAGCTGACCGAAAACAGCTCAACTCAGCTGAACAAACAGCTGACTAGCAGTTTGTGGTGAAAAGCAATTGAAATTGTTTCCATGATTGTTTTTGTTTAATTATACACCACGGCATGTTTAGCATGCAGATACATTTGTGTTAGTATATGCGTAGATGTGTATGTGTGTTTGTTTGCCGGTTTTTGAGTGTAATCCAGTATTTGTTGTGGACATTTTTCGCCATAATGAAAGTACAAAGCAACTTTTATTTGCTTTAAAAAGTGTTAATTTAGTCATAGAAAACCACGAAAAAGCTACCGAATTCTGTGGGCAATTTTGGAACTGTAATTACTATTATTATTACTTTGCGTTTGTCACTTCTGTTCGGTCTTATATATTGTCGATATCTTTTATGATATAATTTATGCTCTTAGATTCTTATTTAAAGAATTATATGGACTCTTTAACCGTTAAAAATGCCGATTGCTTGAATATATCGATAATGAAAAATTTAGAGACTAATTGATCTTATTATTTATCAAATGTTTCTTAATAATTATGTTTCTTTCCTTTATAATCCTTTATAATGTAAAGAACATCATTGCCAAGATCAAAACAACATTAGTCAAGACTCAAACCTAAATGGAAACAAAACATAATAACTTTGCCAACAAAATCACAAAGAATCTTATCAACGAAATAACAAAGAAACGAACGAACGATCACAAAACAAACAATTAACTAGACTAAAACGTAAACGCTCTGAAATCGTTACCTCGGCACTTGAGACCTTTGTGCGTGATGCCGTGCAGCAGAGAGCCGCAGTGATCGCAGAACATCGGCGACAGGAAGGTTGCGTGCTGCCATTTGTGGGGCATCTGATGCGCCTAAGTGAAGAACGTGGAGAAAACTGATGGAAAATTAACACAAAGTTTTCCGCTAGTTTTGGCTTTTTCGTATTTAATTTTGTTTAATACTAAACTTGATATTTCTTTTTTGATATTTATAAATATTTTTATTTCTTGGTTACTGTCGATGAATTTGAGTTCGAATTTTAATTTGAGTTTTAATTCGGCAGACTAAATGAAGTAACAGTGAAGTTAGTGAAAACTACAGTGTTTTACACGATGCACTGTGGTATTATGATAATTTTGTTGCTATTTTTGGTGTGATTTTTCTATACAAAAAGTGAGATTTGATCTATCTATTTAATGCTACATGCTTTCGATGAACATGTCTCCTAAACATGTTTCATGTTTTTCTGATGATTAAGTAATGAATTTTTAAAGAATAACAATAAAAAATTAATGAAAATAAATATTAAATTTCAGATAAAATTCAGCGATTTCCGTTTTATGGGTCACGAAGGGTGGATTTTTTCATTTCATTGCTAGGAAACTTTGATAAAAATTGATTGTTGTTCTTAATCGTGATAATCTTTCATAACTTTTGAACTTTGTTCTTCTTGTGCTGTAAAAACTTTGATAACTCGAAGTTATCGATATCGAATGTTTGAATTTTTATCTTTTCCTGTTATAAAGCGTGAGATCTTTTTAAAAACTTACCGTTGAGTTATTGTTTTAAAGAACCTAACGATTTTCTTTCATTCCATTTCATACTTCAACGACAAAACAGAACAAAACTTTGTTAAATAAACCAACCAGAACTTTCATCCAGAGTGGAAAATCGTTGTCTCTTTTCAGTAGCTTATGGATTTCCTCCCGTAGCTAAGGAAAACTTTCTCGCAGAGTCATAAGAACATTCAATATTGTTCACAAGTTTTTAAAAATGATTTAGTTTGGTTATTCAAAGAGTTAAGAAAGACTTTACAGATCAGATTCAGATGTATAGATGGTGATTTTGGTTTGAAATGGTTTTTTTGTTTAAATTTCCAATTTTTTGCTACTTAGAAAGGCATTGCATGATATGAGAGAATTATTAATTCTATTTAAATACTTCTCCTTGAATCAAATTAAAATCGTAACGCACCGTGTATAGAACCAAGCTATTTTAAATTCATAACTCGTAACATAGTAATTAATTCCGACAGAAGGAAAAAAAGAGAGACGATGAAACGAGAGGAGATATAAAGAGATCGATGGAGAGGAGGCGGAACAGTTATTAGCCCATCTCAGTAATTCAACCTCGCCACCCAATATCTTTTCTTCACGTGTACTTCTCTTTATAAAGAAACTAATAATGTTTATTCATCTAAGATTATCCACTCTAAGCAAGGACACGAAGCACTTGGCTGCTTAGCTGCCTCGAAGTCTGCCTCTGTGTCTGTCAGAGAGCACAGAGATTACGTTGTCCTTTGATGAGGCTTCGAAGGATTCAAGTTCAAAATCATGTGAGAAAAAACTGAACAATCGAAGTGGTATTGATTTTTCTATATTAGATACATATATACGCGTATTGTTTCCACTCGGTGACAATGTGGACAGGTGAAGACGACGAAGCATGAACATTTAAGACAGGTCAATAATTTAACGAAGGTTTTGGAGAATTCCTTAGAAGATTTTATATTAGTATAGAAGTAGTATGTCTCTATGGGATGGCATATATTTCAAGCCTCGAGTAACACGGTTACGAAAAACATGGAACCAATTAACCGTTTTATTCGATTGGATGCCTGTATATATACATATATTAATTATAAACTGAAATACAGTTTAAAAAGAAAGAATTTACTGGTATTTTATTTCTTTTGCATCTCGCTTTTTATTAGTAATCTTTTTTAGTAACCTTGCTTTTCACATTCGCTTCAACTGAGCTCTGAGTGTGTGTAGCTCTGTGGGTGTGTGTAGCTCTGTGGGTGTGTGAGCTCTTTCTGGTGTACGATA